>CM032471.1:27337176-27375856 GCA_019059595.1 Marasmia exigua
TCTCCAAATTGTTCGTCAACGTGATCTATCCATGGCTTCTCGCATCCAGCTCTTGCCAGCCATCCTGCGCAGGGAGCCCTACATTACGTAACAACTTATGATACGATTGTAGCTTACAAGTAATCAAACACTAATTTAATGGGAGCATAAGCCAAGCACTGAATTTTGGAAAATACTACCTCGACTAGAACAGTCCAAGGCGTCGATACAGGCGTTCGATCGGAAACGAGCTGTAGAAATAATAAAACTGAGCAGAGGGCATGTTAGGGCACTCACTCGGACCCTCACGGGGCACTGCAAATTAAACAAGCACCTGCACAACATGGGCCTTTCAGAAACCAAAAACTGCAGGTTCTGTCGCGAGGACGAGGAAACGATTATCCACGTCCTCGGCGAGGGCATAGCGCTGCACCACTGCAGAAGCCGGCACCTGGGAGCACACATGTTCATGGCAGACGAGATCAAAAGCTCCCCCATCAGCTCTATTCTCGGGTTTATCCTGGAGCTGGAGCTTCATGAGGTGCTGTAATAAGTTCTGGGGCTGCCACAATAAATCTTCTACTGGTCGCAGTGGCTACGCAACGACGCAATACTCACCCCATTTCTTTCAAATAAAAAAAAATCAAAAACTCTCATTCACTCTCATGTCAGCGTGTGATGCCCGGTTGCGTCCAAAGCTGTCTCTTTGAAGCCCGGGTACCCTTAGACAGATAATTACAATGAAGCGTCTGTGTCGTCTGAAGTAACTCTTTAACGGGGGAACCAATCCGACTAATAAAATTGTCCAAAATAATAAAAAAAAAATATTTCCTCTCTCTTTTAACTGAATTGGTTAGACACGTATAAGAAATCAAAAACATGCAGGTTTCCTCACGATATTTTTCCTCACCGCTGAGCTAATATATATATTTAAACTAGACAGTACCCATAGCGTTACTCACGCAGTTTTAGTCCTAATTACTTAAGGCTTTATTCAAACTTCAAACACGCGCAACTACCCCTTAAGGGTTTTACAAAAATGTTAAAACAACTTGTTTTTGGTTTAAAATAAGGAGAACGTATAGCGATTTTCATGATTCCTACTTTAAAATGGCTTAAACCCCCATACTGGAATTTCATCCGCTTATTTTATCCCCTTTAAGGGTAATTTTTAAAAAACGGTAAATGGGTTACTTTTATTTTAAATTATTAGTATAAATACAAATTTTCACATTTCTCACATCAATGATGACGGACTTTCATACAAGCTTTTAACCCCCTTTTTACCCCCTTAAGGGTTGAATTTTCAAAAATCCCTTCTTCTGACTCAGAAATAGGTAGCTCAAGCAAGCACCTGTGTTACGGGTATCAGAACCAACATCGGAATTACAAATATATACATATAATACTTTTTTTTTGTAAGAAAACATACTTATAATACATAGAAAACACCCAGACCAATACAAACAGAGATGTTCATACACACAAATGTCTGTAGGTACTGAGCGATGATCGAACCCGCAAACCTTGCACCAGAAGCAGCGATTCACTAACACTCGGTACAAACGGGTCGTCAAGCTCTAACTAACGCAAAAAAACAAGTTTTAGTCCCACATTATATCTAGGTATTTCCATATTTCACAATCGCTCGTAAGTCGTAACTGCTGAGCGGGCTATAATCGAGTATCGATTTAGTCGTCAAGCGATCGATAAATCGCCTCTATATGATTAGTGGTTAGATCGAGGGCATTCTCCCGCTTGCGTGGTCCGGTAATGATACACTGTCTAATAGCGGGTAACAACCCGTTGCCATTTAATGGTACTGCTTATTGTTAAACAGTTATTTAGTAGGTGAAGTTTAGATAGTCAAGGGCAATTTAATCAGTGTAAATGTTATACGGGAAATTCTTCTATACTTATTTAAAGAATAAGAATAAGAATTTATTTATTAAGATATCAATAAAAACATAAAGAAAAGCAATTATAATGTTGGCACTTTTAAGGTCTCCGCTCAGAATTAGCCACGAAACCGTGAAGTCTCTGTGGCGCTGGCATTCTGCGGAGGCCTTCCTTGAAAGGACTCGCGGTACATACACACGGACATGAATATTTAATAGTAAAAAAAATAAATAAACAAAATGTAAAAAAATTAATTAAATGTAAAACAAACAAACAAAAACTAATTAATTACAGGAAGATAAAAAAATAAATATAAAATTATAATAGCAATTAAAATTAAAAATATTAAGATAAGTAAAATTAAATTACATACATTGTGCGATAAATAACATTATTACATTAATCCATTACATAAAATATAAATTAATCGAAGGAGAAGTGGGAGAAACCAAATTTCAAAAAACGTAAATATGATACTTGAAAGAAAGAGTAAAATATAACTATGGTACGCGATAGTGGTGCCACCATTTGTAAGACTTCCAAAGATCAATATAAAGTAGAGAGAAAAAAAAAATTACGATAGTAATAATATGCAAACCTTTTTGATGACACATTTTTTTACATTTATAATTTTAATATTCTTTTTTATTTTTATAGATTTAATAATGTTTTGTAAATTTATTATTTTATTTGTGTCACTAAATAAATATTTTTTCTTTCTTTCTTTCTAATATTCTCCGACCGATTTCGGCTGAGGCGGTTAATCTCAACGATTAGCCACTTACGCAGGATAGTGCTCAAGCGAGTGCGCAAACACAAGTACACTCTCTATTCCCTTGCCCGTATAATCCGATGGGAGACCAGTGCGACACGAGCGGAGAGGGATCTGGCGCAGGACCGTCTGCTCGTCTGCCACCAATCAAATAAAAAAAGTAGAAAAAAAAGGACCTACGGCTTAACGTGCTTTTCGAGGCACGCGTATCATCCTAGACCTCATTCATCGTCGCTTTCCATCAGGTGCGATTGTGGTCAAGCGTTAGCGACCAAAAAATCTAATAGATAAGTAAGTAGCTTTCATAGTTACGGGGTTATCTACTCTAGCTAGAGTTCGGCGAATTTATCCTACCGTTTTGGTATACAATGTACCTAAAATATTTCTAAAATATCCATATCACACTCGAACTGTCAAAAATTTATAAGATCTCATGTAGAGTTTATGCAAGAAGCGACAAACGCAAGCCGGTCACCTGATGGTAAGTAATCAAGGTTGGCAGTGCAGTTGTTCTTCACTAATGTAGCAGATATTTTTATTTCGTTATTTTTTTTATATTTTTTCTCTACATTTACATTAACACATTCCAATGAATGATATATTAAAGAGTATATATTTCACACTAGGTACACAAGACACAAAGCTGACGTCCGTGGCACTCACTCAGCTGGCCTTTTTCAGGGTCATGACACAGGCTGAGTGAGGGCGATATGTTGGAAGTCACAATACTCAATATATATGCGCTGCCTGGTTATATATACCCTTATTGTTATGTTTTTTTCTTTGGTTTGTTTTTTTTTTGTATGTAGTTCTGAAACTGATATTGTACTCGTATATAGAGTTTTGATGTCCTAAATAATAACATTTTCTTTCTGTCTTTTTATGTCCATGGGCGAAAACAAATCGCTTACCATCATGTGACCCGTCTACTTGTCTGCCATTTATTTCATTAAAAAATCTGTGGCTGGTAATACATGCGTAAAATACCAGCGCTGCTGCGGCATCGCAGATAATGCCGTAGCAGCAAATGCTGAGGTTGGGACGTGATTGGCCACTCCCTTCACTTATTCGTTACAAAATGTATATCCACCATTAAATGTTTCCGCTGTTGTACGAGTACAGCAACTAATAAATAAAAATAAATAAACAAAATTGATTGCAAAAATCAAGTAACAATAAAACTTATAATCTATTTATACTAAGGTAGCTAATGCTTTGCATCAATTCATTTGTTATGTCATTTTGTATTATTTGTGGCCAATAAATGTATTTTCTTTCTTCTTTCTTTCTTACATGCAGCGCAAGCTGGTCCCTGACATTGAGGAAGTGTTGTCAGCCAGCAACTCGAACTCACCATCAATCATTAGTCCGACATTATGCACCTCGCAGAGGTCGCTGCAGAGGCCTCCAGTTGACCTCCGCGCTGTCATGGGTGTTTAAATTATTTGAGTCTATTAAATATTCCGATAAGGAGTGGGTCTGAATTGATTTGAAATGCTGACATATTTGAAATTGTTTTAGGCCCGAATACTCAAACTTTTTTCTAAGTTCCGCTTTTGATAGGTGGTACACAAGCAGACGGATCACCTGATGGTAGGTAAGCGATTACTGTCACCCAAGAATATTCGCAACACCAGTGGAGTCATAAATGCGCAGCCAACCATTAAACCCCCTTTACCCCGGATTGGGCCTCTAGTACCATCACTCACGTAGTGATATACAGAGACGATGCTTCATGCCGGTTTTCTGTGAGGCCGTGGTATCACATCGGTCATTTTTATTTATTTTATGCGAAGGCAAACGAGCAAGCGAAACACCTGATGGTAAGTGATCACCGCCGCTCATAGACATCAGCCACACTAAAGGGAGTAATTCATTCCCATTCATGCCGAAGCGTGGCTCTCCCGTGCCCCCTGTACTATTTTAAATTAAAATTTAATTTTTAACCTAATAACTATTGTCACATGATTATTAATTCATGTGCCTTTGTTTGGCTATGGCGGGCGTAGGGCAAACCAGAGTGAAATATTTTTACTGTTACTGTTTTGAACTGCAGTGTGACAGTGCAGTGCTGTGCAGTGTGACGCTCTCATCAGGTGGCTTAATTTGAAGCCGTCCCGTAACAAGCGAAAATATACCTGTCGCATCCAAACAAAGGAGACACACAGCGCGTGTGAAAGAGAAGGAAACTCTGATTCGGTCGTAACGTCTGCTTTAAATTAGGCCTTCCGGTGCGCGATCTTTTCTCGTCCAATCAAATCCGTCAAAATTATGTATTTTGACGGAAGGGGTAAGTCAGTTAGAGTGGGTCTAGGTATCTACCCAGACCCACTATCTATCCACCACTATCTATATCTATCTACCTAGTATTTATATCTATCTAGATAGATAGATAGATATTCTTTATTGCACAAAAATAAAATACAAGCATGATACAATAGCAACAGACAGTACAATAAGGCGGTCTTATCGCTTGTAGCGATTTCTTCCAGATAACCTTTGGGTAGAGGAAAGAAATATCGTATTCGTAATAAGGGAAGGCAGTGCAAAGAAATATACATTATTTTATATATTAATATTATTACATTACATAAATTATAATAAACAATACATACATACCCAATAATACATACATAGATAATTTATAACAAAAATTCAATAAAAATATTTCTTATAGATAGGTATAAATGACCAGAGAGCAGACCACATAAAAAAGGGAAGAAGAGACAAGGAAAAAACAGTGTACCTATTTATAGAGATAGGAAGTAAGTTTTGACACGGGACTTGAATATAGGAAGGGATTGTGATTTCCTGATTGGAAGGGGTAAGGAGTTCCAGAGACGAATGGATTGAACAGTAAAGGATTGTGAATAGGATTCACAATCCTTTACTAATAATAATAGTGATAATAATAGGGTAATAGGGGCTTTGGGTTTTAGTTCCTTGTCCTCCAGCTCGGTGTGCAAAAAAGACGCAGCGTTCTATATCTTTCACATAAATAAAGCTGTTTCTATGCTGCACCTTATTTTCTAAACAAATGATAGTATCAATGTAGTCATTAATACTTTGGACTAGTGTCCACAGTGTAATTATTTTGAAAATTATAAGTTCCGCGTAGCAGTGAGCCGATAAATACCAATAGCCATAAGCGCGACCTTGCGCATGCTACGTCCGTGTCCACTTTCATTGTTTACCCGGAGCCCAGAGGCTTTCAATCATACTATATTTGTACGTCATCGTGATTTTTTTAAATATTTTTTCTTTACGAGATAAGTAATCAAACGAGCAAGCGAGTTACCTGATGGTAAGTAATCACCGCCGCCATTGGACATCAGCCACACCAGAGGGAGTGGTGATGCGTTGCCGGCCGTTTAGAAAGGTATATTTGCGTTTCTTGAAGATCTCAATGTCGTACCGGTTCGAAAATATCGCTGCGGGAAGTTGATTTCACAATGGCTCTACCCGAAGATATCTTGCCAATGTCAAGTAACTTATTGAGAATAAGTAGGTAGTCAATAGTCGAAGTCAGTTAAAGTAACAGTCATTCAATAATCGTGTTTTATTGACCTACGGATTCTGCCCATACAACTTTAAACACAATCGCGGGTTTTAAGACTCTATTAGGTCCAAGCAAGTTGTCACGTGACAACTTACCTACTCGACACACAATAGCAGTGTTAAAAAATAAAAGTAAAAAAACTAAAACCCAACTACGACAAAAAACGTCGCTGAAAAAGTATAAAACAAGCCTTCGTTGTCAATTTATGCAATATTCACTATGTAGAGATAAAATTTCATGTTTGGAAATCCGCAGTCACACGTTGTCAAAGGGTAGTATATTTAACGTGTGACTACGCCTTTCCAAACATGAAATTTTATCTCTACATAGTGAATATTGCATAAATTGACAACGAAGGCTTGTTTTATACTTTTTCAGCGACGTTTTTTGTCGTAGTTGGGTTTTAGTTTTTTTACTTTTATTTTATTTGTACTATTTTGGTGTCCAAGTGCTAGTAATATATATATATATATTCAAAATGTACAAGTCAAGCGCTTTCAAATGATACCAAACACGGCATATTTATCATAACTTTATTTTTTTACTCTGTTCTGTTTTGTCCGCTAGAGGGCGCCACATTAGATTTTGTGAAACTTCATATAGCCTATAACCAGCGGACGATCAAGACGCTTATAATGATATGTCATTTGTCGAATTCTGATAAGTAGTTAAGAAGTTACGTGGAAACAGATGAACATACATACATACATACATACATACATACATACATAGCCTGTCAAAATCATAACCCTCCTTTTGCTTTGCCGTAGTCGGGTAAAAACGATAGGAACAAGTCAATGATTCTTATTATAAGGATCACTTTGAGGCACTGCACTGGACAAATAAACACCAAACTAGTTTACCATAACCACTAAAAACTAATTTAAAACCTTTGAATTGCATCAGCCAATAAAATTAGTTAAGTTGACACCGCGACGATAGTAGCGCCACCATGTGATTTATATTGATTGTGGCAAATGTATGACTCTTTATTTGTATAAACAGTGAGCAAACAAGTATGTACTCTAAGGATATAAAAATAAATTGAGACGAATAAATTATTTAATTACTTCCATTACAATAATTTCCAAGATTGCTAAAAGTGGCCTCTTTTCTATTTGCTAAAAATGGTAATACTTCCCTTAAAGTATTTTTGCTCACTTTAGGAGATACAACCAGAATGGACAACATTTCAAAATTGCTAAGCTATAAAACAAAAAATACCAATTCTTTATTTACTTTTCCGATGCTCGAATATATATTTATTTATTTTTTATATTGCTTATTTACTGAGAAAAAAATTATAAACTAAAAAACGTAAGATGAAGTCATCGGACGGCAGAATGTAAAATATTTCTTTGCTTAGCACATTATAGTTTTAAATTTACGAAATGCCAAACTTATGACATGCAACTGTCATAAAAAAGACAACTTGTCAACGTTAAATGAATGAGTGACGTTGACAATGTTGACACTAGTATTATTTACCTTTGACAGTAGTACCTTTTTTTTATTAAAACAATGATAAGCAAAGGAATATCGCTGTATTCAGCCGTCCGATGACGTCATTTGGCGCTTACGTCTATATAGAACATAAAGAATTTCAATAATTATTTTATGCATGAAAATGGCCAAATTTTGAAAAAAGAAAAAATAAGGGTTTGTTCATTTTATCTCTATTTTCATATATAAAAAAATATGGACATGTTAAAAATATGAAATGTTGTCCATTATATTTCAATATTGGATATTTGATCAGGGGAATTTTGAAGTGATTAAGTCATCGAGGGGTTTGCTAAACGAAGGTAAGAATTTAGTCAACATTTACGTACCTGCTGTACTTTGAATGACTTGATCATTGGGGGTTTACTAAAGGGCCTCCCACCGCCACACACCTACAAGGAATCCGTAATTCGAAATACATTGATACGTATCAATGAATCATGGATTCCTACTTACCAAAGGAGTGATTCACTTCCGAAATCATTTATACATTCACAAGGAATTGAGTACACTTAAGCGTTATTTGTATGGGCATGCTGCGTACATAAAGTTACAAGATAAAAACTCAAAAAATATACCATGCAATAAAGCAGTAAGTAAAGTAACCTACGGTTACACCAACGATTATTCTTGAGCATTCAGTACCCTTACCATGAGTTTGAAAAACTGTTCTCGCTGTCGAAAACTATCGCTTTGTCCCTTTCATTGTGTTGCATGTGAAAGAGACAGAACAACAGTTTTGAATAGCTAGGATATCTCAGAGCAATGAACACTTATATACATTTACACCCTTTTTGATAGTGGCTCAGTAGAAATACACATTATATTATTGCCTATCAACAATATATATATGTTACCGGCAATCTGTATAATCCGGTATTGTATACAATACCTAGGCAATGTATAGAATACCTAAAACATGTAGGTAATGTATGAAATATTATTTATTTTATACTTTTCCTAGGTATTGTATACAATACCGAAGGCGCAGCCGGTAATGTATGTAAAAGACAAGTGCAGGGAAGGATCGTGCGGGCAGGATCGTGTTGCGACTTGTTTAGAGTACCTAGCGAAATATCTTACTTGCTTGTATTTCATTCTGCTGCGTGCGACGCTGGCGGGAGGACGCGCGTAGCATGTAATGAGTTCATTGAGTAATCCTTACGATACTTTTGTTACTTTTCGTTAGTGAATTTATTTCATTATAATATTAAAATGACAGCCGATCAACGAATATCTGAGATGAGAGAAAGGTTTTGTTCACAATTGCGAATTAAAAGACACGCAGCAAGTACTAAAAATCGCACATTTATTGACGATCAACGGTATCAACAATTATTAGAAGAAATAAAAAATGCGAAAACAGCCGAAAAGAAGTCACCCCGGGATTACTGGTTATTGAAGCATTATGATTTTATAACTGTTGGTCAAAAACATAAGTTGATATTTCCTGTGAATACACCGAATACCAATATTATATACTACGTCACTGATAGTGAATTATTCCAAGTACTTCACGACGCACATCAGAGTATCGGCCATGGCGGACGAGACCGAATGCTGAAGGAGCTTTCTACACGATACAAGAATATAACTCGCCACGATGTTGAACTATATCTGCAACTTTGCGAACCGTGCCAGCAAAAACAAAGAGGAATAAAAAAAGGGATCGTCGTCAAGCCCATACTTTCATCTGAATTTAATTCTCGCTGTCAAGTAGATTTGATTGACTATCAGTCTCATCCAGACCGGGAATATAAATTTGTTATGGTATATCAGGATCACCTGACGAAGTTTGTAATTTTAAGAGCACTGAAAACAAAACGCGCGGAGGAAGTAGCGTACAATTTACTGGATATTTTTACACTGATTGGTGCACCAGCAATCCTACAATCAGACAACGGTAGAGAATTTTCAAACCAAATTGTAAGCAGTCTTAAAACATACTGGCCAACCTTAAAAATTGTGCATGGCAAGCCTAGACATTCCCAAAGTCAGGGGAGTGTCGAAAGAGCGAACCAGGACATCGAAAACATGCTAACAACTTGGATGCAAGATAGTGATAGCGAACGTTGGAGTGATGGTCTGCGATTTGTCCAACTCATGAAGAATAGAGCGTTTCATTCAGGTATAAAAAGAACACCTTATGAAGCTCTTTTTGGATCTAAAATAAAAGTCGGTATATCTTTGCCTCTCGTTGATACTTACAACCTGGAAAGTGAAGAGGATTTAGAAAATGTAATTAATTCATCACCAAGTATACCCATTGCTTCAGAATCTTCAGGACCTGTAATAGTAGATCCAGCTGGGGCACAAAATCAACCTCTACAGGCTCAACACCAACAAAGCCCTGCCATCGAAAGTGCTGAGATCCATAATGAAGCTTTAAATGTTCAAAGTGCGCATGATGAACACATGACTATACCAAGTAACGAGATTTCTGATAAGCCTGCGAATGTTGAAGATGTTCCTTCTGAGGTAAATGATCAACCGTTAAATGATCTGAGTTTTAGAGAGTTAAGTACTCCACTCGTGTGCTGCGTTTGTTCCGAAGAGACAACAGGTGCTCATTCGTGTAGAATGTGCAATAGACCTATTCATGCTATTTGTGCTGCTCCGGAAAAAAATATGGCTGAAGGCTGTGGTTCTAAAGTTGTTTGCCCTTTATGTGCAAAAAACGCTTTAGCTGTAGAAAACCGCATCAGTTCCAAAGATAATTTGACAGAGCAAGCTCAGAAAATGCTTAAAACTTCTGAAAAAAAATTCCCCCCAGTAGCGTTGGGTACCACTGTAAGAATCCCTGTTCCGGAAGTCGACAGAGGTCGCGGTGATGCTCGCAATATACTAGCTGTAGTCCTACAGAAAACAGATGACGAACTTTATCAACTAGGCACAAAGCAAGGCGTTGTTAAGACATTGTATTCAAGACAGCAGTTTACAGTTTGTCATCAAGAATTACTTAAAAAAGAAGACGTACCTAATCTAGAAACGACACTCCGTACAGTTGCGACTCAGCAATCTACGGGGACAGGTCAGGGATTTGTCAAATGTAGTTGCAAAAAACACTGCGATACTAAAAAGTGTTCTTGTCTTAAAAGTAAGATTTTATGCACTTCGAAATGTCATAATAGTTCCTCATGTAAGAACAAATAGTTTTTTAACTTAATTTTTATTAGGCAGAAGACCTACTTATTATGTTTACAGAATTGTTTAGATTAAAGATTTTAAAAATAAAGATTTTTTTTATACTTAATTTTGATTAGACATTAGACCTATCTATCCTTGTATAGGGCCTAGTAGGTAAGTTAAGATTAAATAAATCTTTTGTAGTAATTCTTAATTCTTCTGAAGAACAATTATTTTAAGGAGCACTTTAATTGTTAATTTTAATAAAGTTGATTTTAAGTAATGGAACATGTTTTATTTGCACGTCATTTTATAGGTAGGCCTGTCAAAATTGATAAATATAGACCAAAATCGATTTATTTTACACATTGCCGATGCACCATCAGGTAATCTATACAATCCCTAGGAATTATATACATTACCTAGGTAAAGTATCTAATGAACAATAATGTCCATAATATTTCATACATTGCCTGGACGCCCCAGGTATTATATACATTGCCTGGGTATTGTATAGAATACCTGAATTATACAGATTGCCGGTAACATATATATATAAATACATTTTTTTCGAAGATGTAACTCACGTCTTGATGGAGTGCGTCCGGACCGAACAGCTCAGAGCTCAGCTGTTCAGGGATAAGAAATGGCCAATTGGCAGTTGTAATAGTGTTCTGGCCGCCCCCCTGTCAGATGAGGCAAAAGCGGAAGTAATTAAATAAATTATTTTTTAATGCTGTTGTTGATTGATTTTTTTTTATGTATCTTAAACTTACATTTTGCGAACCTGATGGAGCGACATGGTCATTGTTGACAAAGCTCCTAAAATAAAGAAAAAAAAAACAATATATTTTTTTAAAAAGACGTACCTTTTAATTTTTTTTTTATTTATTAGGTGTGTGATATGTTTCCTGAGTTTTGTATGAGTTTGATATCCACTCCTCCTCATCCATCATCGTTCTGAAGAACTTGTATCTTGGAATTGTATGTCTTGGAACTAAAATGTAAGGTATGTTGTAATATCTTGCGCAGGTATTTAAGACAAAACTCGAACGGTCAAGGGCGACCCCGATTCGAATCTAATCTTGCAAAAATCCTCGGGTTATAATTAAGCAGCTAAAACAATAGTTTAGTTGTGAGTGCGTGGGCGCCGCGACGTGTGGTCACGAATCGCCTTCAGCTCAGTGGGATATGACCAAGTTGCGCTCGCGCAACCCCAGGAATTCGTTGTTGGCTTGGTTAGTTTCGGTTTTTCTGATATGGTTTCGAAACACTTGTAGTAAGATAGATGTACGAGTAAGTAGATAATTTATTGAACAACTAATGTACTGTACAGTGTCGGCGGTCTTATCGCTGAAAGCGACTTTTCTACCGTACAACCTTCAGGCCAAGGACATATGATAATAGAGGAGGGGTAGGTGGTGCAATATTGAAAAAGAAAAAAGTAAACTGTATACCTACACCTAATGTTGAAATGTCTAATACTATAATAATGTACATCAATATATTTGACGACCCGTTTGAACAGTGGTAGTGAACGCTGCCTGTAGTCCAAGGGTTGCGGGTTCGATCCCCGCACAGTACAAACATTTGTGTGCATGAACATGTCTGTTTGTATTGTTTTTTTTTTTTTTTTTTTATGCTAGAGGCGGACAAACGAGCAAGCGAGTCACCTGATGGAAAGTAATCATCGCCGCCCATGAACATCTGCGAAATCAGAGAGATCGCTAATGTGTTGCCGGCCTTTTTTTTAAAAAAGAGTACGCTCTTCTCTCTCTTCTTCTCTTGTTCTGGGTGTTTTCTATGTATTATTTATTTACTATAATTAACACGGTATTTTGCTTACCAATTACATTAATTAGACAAATTTACAAAGAGTATACACAAAAAGAAAATTAAACAAGTATATTATAAATCATTTAGCACACACTTCGCTCACAAAACTTCAGGCATTCCAACAATATAGTCCTCCAATCATCCGAAAACAAATCAAATTCCGGATTGGCTTCTAGGAGTGTGTTGTGTGTGTGGAGTCTAGGCGGGAGTAACTGGCCAGTTTCTTGACGGATCTTCTCGACCAGAAACAACTTTCCGAGCCGGTGGTGGAATCGCATTATGTTTATTTATGTCTTTAGTATATTTTGTGTATCGGCATATATATGTATTAACATATGGATTCTGCATGGGTGCTTATAAATGGTTTTAAGTCATTGGAATGTATGACGATTTGTAAGTGCTGTGTATAAGCCTATGCAATTAAAGAATTATTTGATTGGTTGAGTGCGGTAAGGATACGCGGGATAGGTGAGCGCGCGCGCTACTGTGCGACATACACCGAGGCACTGCAAACAGCTTGTGCTTCCGAAGACGTCGATAGTTGTAGGGAACATACAAACGATACAGCACATCACTCAGATCTTGAGCATCTATTTTCCGCGTAAGATTTTACATGCCATTGTTAGCTGATCAAAAGCCCGTCTAACCAGCAATGAGTTGTAACCAAGACAGCCCAGCAGATATTTGGTAGGGTACATGTACGGGTAATATCCATAACGTCGCTTGTAAAGGGTTCTTAAAAAAGCCTTCTGAACTTTTTCAAGCATTAGTGCGTATATTGCTTCGTATGGGTTCCATACGCACTCACTGGCTTCAAGTTTAGTCCTCATGAGAGCGCAGAATATAAGTCTGACTACATGGTCATTCCGAAAGTCTCGCGCGTTTCTAAGGACAAAGCCTAGTCTTCTAAAACATTCCTCAGCCAGTATCAGGATGTGCCCATGAAACGTGAGCCTCTAGTATATAATACTTTTCTATTGTAAATACATACTATTATAAGTATGTATTTACAATAGAAAAGTATTATATGTATATATTTGTAACCCCACTGTTGATTCTGATATCTGTACACAGGTCTTGAGCTACCTTTTCTCGTAGTCAGATATCATGTATGTGATGTTTGTGAAATATTGATTATGTCGAAGCGGGCTCTCCGACGGTCAAAAATTCATCACTCGCGCAGTTTTCAGATTCGCGCCAAAGATGTTAATCGCTGCGATGTGGTTTGCTCCAGGGCGGCATCCTAACTTTATGTTTGCTTATTGCCTTATCATTAAAGGCTCTGCGGACCACTGTGAATACCACAGTGGTCCGTGGACCTGTTAATACCACTGTTTTAAAAGAATTCCAACATTAACGTACGACCGTAGAGAGCCAACGCTTCGGTCATAAATGGGCCGGCTCGACCGTATTGATACCACGTCCTCACAGAAAATCGGTGTAAAGCAGCACTGTGCTGTGTTTCGCTGCGTGAGTGAGCGTACCGGAGGCCCGATCCGGGGTAAAGGTTGGCAGCGCACTTGTGACTCCACTGGTGTCGCGGATGTCCATGGGCGGCGGCAATCGCTTACCATCAGGTGATCCATCTGCTCGTCTGCCACCTATTCACTAACAAAGCGGAAGGTTTTAAACTCAAAAGTTCTTTGTTTTGCATAGGTTTTTTGACACAGCACATATGTAACAATCGTCATACTTACATATGTATACTTTTGAAACCTAGTTTCTAGTATTTTTAGTTTCTTTCTATAAATACGTAAGTGTGTGAATTTCATCTCAAATAAACAGCAAATGAGAATGTCCCGGGAAAAAGTCTTCTAATTCTGCCCATCTCGTTCAGACAGCCTGGGTGTGGGGGCGAGGGTTGGGGTCACTGTCCGATCCATCACCGGCGCTGTCACTGCCATAGCGCGGCCTTACCTAGCACGGGAGGAGAAAGTACTGAGTTGGGATAATTTTCATTTTTTTTATGCTAGAGGCGAAAAACGAACAAGCGAGTCGAGTGGAGGCCACGTACAAGAAGCCGCAGCCGTAGTAGCCCTGGTGGACCGTCGATCTGGTGAAGGTCGCAGGAATCCATTGGATGCGGGCGGCGCAGGACCGATCTGTGTGGAGATTATTGGAGGAGGCCTATGTCTATTGGCTGAAATGATGATGATGAATGATGAACATTGTTCGCGGGAATATGTAATGAGTTTTTTAAGCTAGAGGCAGAGAAACGAGCAAGCGAGTCACCTGATGGAAAGCAATCATCGCCGCCCATTAACATCCGCGAAATCAGAGAGATCGCTAATGCGTTGCCGGCCTTTTTAAAAAGGAGTACGCTCTTCTCTTGAAGATCCCTAAGTCGTAGCCGTCGGGAAATACTCCCGAAGTTAAACTGTTCCACAGAACTGAGGTACGTGGTAGAAAGTTCCGTGAAAAACGCACAGTATTAGAACGCCATCCATAGAGATGATAGGGATGGAATGACAATCGCTTGCGTGTGGTTCGATGTAAGAATTTAACTACAGGGAGTAGATCAAAAAGTTCCTCAGAGCACTTCCCATAATAGATGCGGTATTGAATGCTGAGGGAGGCTATATCCCGCCGCAGTGCTAGAGGATCAAGTCGACTAGAGAGAGTCAAGTTTCCGACAATTCGAGCAGCCCTACGTTGTACGCGGTCAGACGGAAGAAGTTGGTACTGAGGTGCACCAGCCCAGAGATGGGAGCAGTATGCCATATGGGGTCGAACTTGTGCCTTATCGAGTTGTAACCGACGAGCTGGTGTGAAATACCGCCCCGCTCTTTCATGGTCACTATCATAATACTTAGTTATTTTCGAGATTTCTACCATGTACCTTTTTTTACCTTTGAGTTTCCGACATTTTGGCGCTGTTGCAAGCGCCATGGTCAAGGAGTAACTGAAGTATTTGCGGGTAAGTTGTTACTGACAGACAAATACAAATACAAATTCTTTATTTGCAAAATATGGGTAGGTATAAAAGCTGTTAAGTTATGTACAATGGTTCGCCATATTTGGCCAAAGACGGCATGCAAATTGGGCCAGTGTTTATTATTAGGAATTATAAATTAAATTGAATTAATTACAGACATATCGGTCTACCGTCCTCCGCAGTCTTTTACTACGCGCACCTGCGGTACCATTGTTCACTTACTCACTATTTTCTCGCACCTGTTCTGGTCACACAACACGCACAGTATCTGGCTGCAAAGTGGCGCTTGTAACAACGCCGAAATATCAGAAACTCAAAAATAAGGTACATGGTAGAAAACTCAAAAATAACTATTCTAATGGGATAATTTTATTTTACATTTTAGCGAATAAATGAGCAGAAAGCGCTCATGACGGTAAAATTCTACCATCTACCATGGTCTATGGGCGGCGGCAATCGCTTACCATCAGCCTGCTTGTCTGCCACCTATCACACAAAAAAATCACTGCATTACAAATGATAAGCTCTATTCTTGAAAAGCACCTGATTCAGGAACACCACAGATGGTTGCTGGTACCAAGTTTTACTGTGCTTCCAGTGTTAGCTATTGGCAATTTAAATAATAAAAGTATATCAATTCGCATTTAACCTTCGCGCACGGCACAGTGGCGCCGCCACAAATGACAAGCGTTGACAGCCATGACACTAGGTGAGTTTTTTTTGAAGGACAAGCGGACATATTGTTTTTAAATACGAGGAGAGATAGTTGATTGTATCAATAAATAATTACGGAAATAATCTATACCGGTTTTTATTACCAGTAAAAACCTTTTGTTGTAATGTGGTAAAACTGTGGAACCAGCTGCCATGATGTGTGAACCGAATTATACAATTCGATAGATAGACACATTATTGCCCAAAAATAGGTCTTAAGGCGACGGGTAGGGCACACTAGCAACGCCAATCGATTTTAATTTTTATCTACTAAACCGGATCTATTTTAAACACAAAGATGATTTTAGAAACAAAATGTTGGGTCCAACGCGTACGCGAAAAATTCATTCACGCCATTCACCCGGCCATCAAGCACGGTCGTCGTTTTAAAATGCGACCCATAAGGTAATGCGCTGCTGAGGCCGTAAAGGGTCTAGCTTGAGATATAGGCATGCAACTAGATCAGTGGATACTTGACAATTTGCTTATCAATTCTGATTAATTCAAGTAAACCTTGATCGCCTACGAAGAAATGCGGTAACGCCAGTATGCAACTATGTCAGCTTGGCATTGTGTTCTATCGGCAAATAACATAATCAGGACTAACAGCTGTACTACAGATTTATCCCTGCATAATTGCTATTGATTACATAGTACCTAATAATAATTGATCGATAAAATTTAATGAAAAGTGCCCTTTTCTGTTTATGGTTCTTGCAACATCGTAAACCGAATTCGAAATAAACTGTGACTCCAATGGTGTCGCGAATGTCCATGGGTGGCGGCAATAGCGTACCATCAGGTGATTCGTCCGCTCGTTAGCCACCTATCACATAAAAAAAAAACTGAAAATAGCGCATTGCGAAAAAAAAAAATTATTACTCACATGTCCTGTAATGTTTGTATAATCTAGTATTTCGTGAATAAATTGAACTCCTTATTTTACAAAATTTACGACTTCGTAAGGTAGATAGTTCTAAATAATATAAAGTATTTGTAACATAAGTCCGTTAGGGACTCCAAAATAAATATAGAATATCATTCCGTACTTTCTCGATCCTGTGCCGCACCACACAATAACCGTGTAAGCAGCAAATATCTCCGTCCAGCCCTAAGCCACGTAAATTGCACTGCTACACACACAGAGACAGAATAACGAAGCTAAATAAATTATATCATAAAATATGCTGAATGTTTGCGAAGGATAAAAAAAATCTATAATTAAAAAAAAAAAACTCGTTCCTTCGCCGGCCGGCTGTGCTTGGCCGGCCTCATCGCGACCTAAAAAGACAAATATAACTTTTGTAATGCCTTTTAATGTCCCCTATTATTATCTTCAGCCTGTTGCAGTCCGCTGCTGGACACAGGCCAAATTTTCATTACTTCGATCGATCTTAATCTAAGATCCAGCCATCTTGCGCAGATCGTCACTCCAACTGGCCGCCCTACACTACTTTTACCGAGACGCATTCTCCACTCCAGAACTCGTTTACATTTAAAATTATCATTCATTCATTTACCCCAGCGGTTGTCAGTTCTGCGGCGGATATGGCCAGCCCACTGCCACTTCAGCATCACTTCAAAATGATTTTACGCCATAAGTGGCCGCATTTGGTGATAATCCATTTTTCGAAAACAAAACCAGACGAACAAGTAGTGCACAATGATTAAATAAATAGTTAAAGTGCTAGCCGAGAGAGCGCCGATTTTGTTAAAAATAGATCCAGCTTAGTTAGTAGTAGTTACAATTTAACTCAATTGGCGTCGCTAGTGCCATACCAGTCGCCATAATGCCTCTACGTGCGTTTCGTGCGTTTTTTGCGGAAAGATCTACCACGTACCTTAGTTTTGTGGAACTTCTATTTCGCTCTTCTCTTCTCTGTCTTGTCAGAGCGGTCGTGGTCACGTTGAGGCGTCCTTATTGGTGTTAGAGGCTGACACAGTTTTCCTGGACTATATCTGCCATACCCTAAAGAAATGGAACTCGTTGACGGCGAATTTGTTTCTCCCATCCTACAGTATGGATTTTTTCAAACTTTGACGAAGAGCGAGGACTCATCTCGCGGGCCTAGTATGACAGTGCTCAATGAAGTAATACTTTAACATTGCGTCTGTAATTTCAATATGGGCTCTCCTTTTGCTTGCTTACCATTAGGCTAAAGCGAGATAGATAGATAGATAGATACTCTTTATTGCACGACATACAAAACTTAAAAGCTAGGTATACAGAGATACAATGTACAATTTAGGCGGTCTTATCGCTGGGAGCGATCTCTACCAGACAACCTTCAGGTAAAGGACATTAGATAGAAGAGGGGAGGGTGGTGCAATCCTTTTGATTTTGAATATTGATTAAGTAAATTATAGTATAAATACATATATCTAGATAATAAATAAATAAATAAACACGTTATCATACACTAATATATACGAATATTAACTTACTAATTGGTATATGTAATGTGTCACTATAAAAAAGATTTACACAGGGCCGGCCGTTCTTCGGGGTAGGCCTCTCCTAAAGAGTGGCTTAGCAGTTACATGGGATTTTCCGATAGATTATGCTCCGCAAAAAAACATTAACGCATAACAAAAAAACTTTGAGGTAAAAAAAACCATAAGAGCTCACACCGAGGGCCCCAAAGACGCAATCCCCTAATTAAATAAACAAAATCCACCGCATATTAAACGCGTCACCCCTCGTTGACTGAGGCTCTTTAAACAGTCAATTGAGTGTTATTAGACGAAGGGTGGTACCCGCTATGTGGCTTGATGAGGGTCCGATGATTTTCAAGTCAAGGGGTTTACTCACTCACTCAGCCAAATAGTGTTAAACAAGCGGCTTTTTAATTAAACTCAAATAAAGTGACGCAGCTTCCCGCGATCAGTGTGCATTGATTAAAAATTTGATTTTATACTGCAAAGAGGCGATTGCAAAAGGAAGGATTGCATGCCTTAAGTGGCAATGGGCAGGGCACATAGCGAGGAGAACAGACGGCCGTTGGGGCAGAAAGGTCCTCGAGTGGAGGCCACGTATAGGAAGTCGCAGCCGTGGCAGACCCCCCATAGGACGATCTGGTGAAGATCGGGGGATCCATTAGATGCGGGCGGCACAAGACTGATCTGTGTGGAGAACATTGGGGGTGGCCTATGTCCAGCAGTGGAGGTCTATTGGCTGAAATGATGATGATGATGATGACTAGAGGCGACAAACGAGCAAGAGGGCCACCTGATGGTTACTGATCACCACCGCCAATGAACATTTGCGAGATAAGATAGTCGCTACGTGGGTGTTTTGAAAATTTGTACATTGGTACGAAGATACGTACTTCTTTTTTGTTTTTTTTTATGCTAGAGGCGGACAAACGAGCAAGCGAGTCACCTTCATCGTCAGCCCATTTAAGTCCCCACTGCTGGGGCACGGGCCTCCCTCAATCACATAAGGGGTAATTGCCATACTCACCACGCTTGGCAGACGGGTTGGCGAGGGTTTTGATTTAATGCAGAGTTTTCCTTCTCTGGGTGCTGATGATCCTGCCAGCAGCTTTACCTTAGTCGCCTTTTACGACACCTCGGTTAGAGCGAGTCACCTGATGGAAAGTAATCAACGTCGCCGATGAACATCCGCGAAATCAGAGAGATCGCTAAATTGTTGCCGGCCTTTTTAAAAAGAGAACGCTCTTCTCTTGAAGGTCCCTAAGCTCTAACCATCGGAAAATACTCCTGCAGCCAAACCGTTCCACAGGACTTCTTTTGAAGGTTCCTAAGTCGTAAGCGTCGGGAGGACATACTTAGTGCTGCAGTTAAACGCTTTCACAAAACTGTAAATCAGAAATCATGTATTTGCTTGAAACATGGTTACATACAGGTGGTTAAATACAATTCAATTGAGAACATTCATGCTTCACCTATCTCGTCGGCATGCAAATATTTTATTGCCTAGTGTCAATCTAATTTTAGAGTCAATACTTAAAATACAATTACATCATAACATTGCGTTATTAAAATAATCATTACAATATACAATTAAAATTTAAATGTCGAATATTCAATGAGATAATTAAAGTAGTTGGAAATCATTAAAGTCAAGTCGAAGTATTCCTTAATAGAGTAAAAACATTTATCCACCAGCCACTTACGAATGATTTTTTGAAAAGTTTTAAGGGCATACTCCGTATATCTTTGGGAATTCTGTTAAAAATTTTAATAGCCATAACATAACACTTACGCCCAAATAGTGCCGTTTTTATGTAAGATTATAGAAGTTCCATTTTTTTTACAATAATTACTTACCTAGTAAGAATCGTATCCCGAGCTCTAGAGCTTTGGACGCTGTGAATAAGAACCCCGAACTCTCTAAGATAACGATAAGAAAGCAATGTAGTGTAAAATGTTTTCAATATTTAATTGGCTTTAAATAATAATAATAAAAACACTTTACTACCTCTTCACAAAAGTACACAGATTACATACCTACCCTGCTTAATACTTAATAGTTCATCATCATCATCATCATCAGCCCATTTAAGACCCCACTGCTGGGGCACGGGCCTCCCTCAATCACATGAGGGGCAATTGCCATACTCACCACGCTTGGCAGACGGGTTGGCGAGGGTTTTGATATAAATGCAGAGTTTTCCTTCTCTGGGTGCTGATGATCATGCCAGCAGCTTTACCTTAGTCGCCTTTTACGACACCTCGGTAAGAGTGAGGGTGGCCTATTCTATTTCATTGGTGGTACTTCATAGTTATTGGTTTACATATTTTATTTTATTTGTGGGAGACTTTCGCAATAAGATCCTCATCATAACTAAGCCTCGGTGGAGCAATGGTTAGTGGATCGCACTTTAAAGCGACGGTTGCGCTTGGGGTCCCGGGTTCGATCCCCAGGGTCGGGCCAAAATTTGTACTTGAGTTTATCTGTTAAGAAATTCTCAGTGTTAGTCCGGAGTCTGGAAGTTAGCGGTCTTGTACCCCCGTGCCTCGGAAAGCACCTTAAGCCGTTGGTCCTGCGCCTAATCCCTGTTCGGTCGTGTCACACTAGTGTCCCATCGAAATACTTGTGTCTGCGCAAATACTTGTGCACAATAATATGTCCTGCGTCGATGGCTGATCGCTGAGATTGGCCGCCATGACCGAAATATCGGTTTGGAGGACATTATTATAACAAAGCCGATGGCGCATTTAGTGGGGATCCTGCCGCGGACGCCAAATATCGAGGGTTACATTCCCACTTAGAATATGAAACAGACATTATTATTTGCTTAATACACAATTGGATACAAAGATGTTATAAAAGTATCATGGACACGGTAGCCCCTGCCAGCAGCGCGCAACTCTCTTAAGTTTAATGTAATTAACAAACTTATAACTAGGTACCTACTTTAATGTTTTCAAATAGTATTCTTAAATTCAATGTATGTAATGCCTTCTAGTCTATGCATTTTGAATACTATGACAATCTATATTATAGTTAGATACTCGTGGTTACCTATTATATGCCTAGTCCTTTTTTTTTTTTTTCCTTTTCGCTGGGGAATGCCGGGGACGGGGGCCCGAAGTGCAAATGGCCGACCGTCGCCGCCTAGTGGCGGCGCTTATGCATACCCTCCTGCTGGGGATCAGGAGGGTATGTCGGGCTCTCCTCTGGCGGGGGCTTCTCCTAACGAGAACCGGCCAGAGGCATACCGCTAAACCCCAGCGGTTTTTCCCTCATCGCCCTTAACATGGGAAGCGTCGTGGGCTGTAGGACGAACCTATTACCCATACGGGCACCACGACCCTCCCGGCGGTGCCCGCCCCTACACGGCGGGCCAGGCGTTCCGCCCCCGGCTTACTGGCCGGGAGAGGGGGTAGGGACGGGCCGGGAAAACTGAGCCGTCCCTAACCGGGCTCTGAGGGAGCCCGTGCAATGGCCGGCGCTGGTGACCCCCCACATGCCGCCAGCGGGTTCCCTCTGCGAAGAGGAGCAGACGCTCATCTGTTCGGCGTCTCCTACCCCTCCTTGCCCTTCGGAGCGCGGGAGCGAGAGGATTTGCTTCGCGCTCGCGCTCCGCCCCGCCTCCTTCGCTGCCATTACGTGCTCGCAATAGTCAGCGAAGGCGTTCCAGGCCACCTCGCTCACTAGCATAGCTCTCACTATGCTAGGGAGTGAGAGGTCCTGGCCGACCTTCGCGACCAGCGCATCGCGCTGCCGAGACCACGACACACACTCCGCCAGGGTGTGGTGTGCCGTGTCCTCAACAGCGCCGCACGCATGGCAGGAAGGCGTCTCCTCCCGTTTGATTAGGTGCAGGTAGTGACCGAAACAACCGTGCCCGGTCATTACCTGCGCCATTCGGAAGGAGACGTTGCCGTGGTGACGCTCAAGCCACAGGTCCAGGACCGGGGCGAGCGCGTCGAGGGTCCTACGGCCGTACGGAGCGGTGGTGAGATGCTCGGACCACCGCCTCAGGAGGCTCTTCTGAGCCCTCCTCCGTACGGCTTCCCTCTCGACGGGGCAGAGGCGTTCCCCCTCTGCCCTACTGACCACCATTTTCTTGTAAACGGTGGTCAGCACCACGGCTTCTATATGCCTAAGTCCTTGCAAAAACGTTTATATCCAATTAACCCGTTTTAACCGTGGGAAAGACATGCCTCGGCATGAATGGGCTGGCTCGACCTGCGAAACCACGGCCTCACAGAATACTGGCGGGAAGCAGCGCCTGCGCAGTTTCACCGAGTGAGTGAGGGTATATGATACCCAAGTTTAAATTGTACATAAAAAACTGTTTAATGAAGAAAGCCTATTATAAAATAGACGATTTTTGAATGACAATAATTTAGGGACATATTAGTAACACAAAAAATATAATTTTTAAGTTAATGGTGACATTTTGTAAAATATTTTTTTTTTAAAAGAGTAACTGCTGAGTTTCTTGCTGGTGTCTTCTTGGCAGAAAACTACATTCCGAATCAGTGGTAAACATGTTGACATTCATAAGTGTACTGTATGGGCCGTGTGGCCCCCGGCAGAGTAGAATAGGCCACCCTCACTCTTACCGAGGTGTCGTAAAAGGCGACTAAGGTAAGCTGCTGGCATGATCATCAGTACCCAGAGAAGGAAAAACTCTGCAATTTATATCAAAACCCTCGCCAACCCGTCTGCCAAGCGTGGTGAGTATGGCAATTACCCCTCATGTGATTGAGGGAGGCCCGTGCCCCAGCAGTGGGGACTTAAATGGGCTGATGATGATGATGATGATGGACCTAAATTGAATAAACAATTTTCATTTCATATCATTTCATTTCATTCGGGGGCAATGGTGTTGACAGCGCATTTGAGACTCCACCACTGGTGCCAGGTGTTCATGGAAGGCGGCATCGCTTTATTTTTTTCCACCCATCACATTAAAAACAACCCCAGTTCATACTTAGTTCACATTATTATACAACGTCTGACGTAGAACAACTTTTGGTGGAACAAAGTAATTGTTGAACATTTCACTGCGTGTTGATCTTGTTCCGCCACTAAACGGCGGGAGTTTGTCAGTTGGTCCTGTAACACCGACTAAACTTTGTGATGGATCGCCGCGGCTGCCTGATCGTATTTGTACCTACATTTTACTGGGGAGAAAAGTTTGCAGGAAAAATGGAACGGAATTTGCCCACGACTTGAAGACGTAGGTATATTTTACTTTTACAACAACATCTCATAGATTGACCTGATTCAGTATCGGACAACAGTGGGATTACAAATCATCATCATCATCAGCCCATTTAAGTTCCCACTGCTGGGGCACGGGCCTCCCTCAATCACATGAGGGGTAATTGCCATACTCACCACGCTTGGCAGACGGGTTGGCGAGGGTTTAGATATAAATGCAGAGTTTTCCTTCTCTGGGTGCTGATGATCATGCCAGCAGCTTTACCTTAGTCGGCTTTTACGACACCTCGGTAAGAGTGAGGGTGGCCTATTCTACTCTGCCGGGGACCACACGGCTAATATTAGAACACATGGGATTACAAATATTAGAACTTAAATATGTAGGTAGGTAATGTTACACCTAGACACTGAATAAAACATAAGTGTTCATCCCACGAATGTTTTCCTAGAGTGGAAATCGAACCCACAAGCTATGACGTTAGGTATTTTTTTATTTTATAGGATAAGTGGCAGACGAGCAGACGGATCACCTGATGGTAAGTGATTGCCTCCGCTCATGGACACCCGCGACACCAGTGGAGTCACAAGTGCGCTGCCAACCTTAATAATAATAATAATAATTTTCTCAACATCTCATACGTTGACCTGATTCCGTACTAAGTAGCTTAAGCACTTGTGTTACAGATATCAGACAACAGAGGAACACCAATATATACTTAAATACATATATTACACCCAGACACTGAACAAACACAAGTGTTCATCGCACGAATGTTTGTCCAGGGTGGGGATCGAACCCACGACCTTTGGCGTAAGAGGCAGAGTCACTACCAATTGCGCCATCCGGTCAGTCAATAAATAACCTTAAATGTCATCATCATCCAGCATTTCAGCAATAGACTTCCATTGCTAGACAAAGGCCTTTCTTTTTGATTTCGCAGGGGGAATGCCGCCTTATGCATACCAGACCACTGGGGGGCGGTCGGGGTTATGTGGGGCTCTCTTTTGGCGGGAGGCTTCTCCCAAGAGAAGCCAGGCAAAGGCATACCCACTAAAACCCCCTGCGGTTCCCCCTCAACGCCCATATTGGGGAGTATCATGGTGATACAGCCGAAACCTCCCTCCACGATATTCCCCGGACGGATGTCCGCCTGTACGGCGGACCAGGCGGTTCCTCCCCTGGACGTGCCGGGAGAGAGGATAGGGACGACCGGGAGAACTGAGCCGTCCCAATCGGGCAGCAGAGGGAGCCTGTGCAATGCTGGTGCTGGTGCCCCCGTACCACGCACCAGCGGGCTCCCTCCGCGGAGAGGGGGGAGATGCGCATCTGCTCGGCGTCTCCTCACCCTCCTCACCCTTCGGAGCGCGCTAGCGAGGGGATCTCGCTCCCGCTCGCACTCCGCCGCCTCTTTCGCTACCATGACGTGCTCGCAGAAGGCAGCGAAGGCCTTCCAGGCCCCATCGCTCGCTAATATAGCTCTCGTTATACTTGGGAGGGAGAGGTCCTGGCCGACCACCGCTACCAGCGCCTGACGCTGCGGCTCCCACGGCACACCCTCCGCAAGGGTATGGTGTGCCGTATCCTCCGCAGCGCCGCACTCATGGCAAGAAGGCTGCTAGACATAGGTCTCCCCAATGGATTCCCTACCGACGATCACCAGATGGTCGGTTCACCTTGTGGGGGGGGGGGGGCCTGCCACGGCAGCGACTTCATGTACGTGGCCTACACTCGGGGACCTTTTCGCCCCAACAGCCGTGTGTTCTCCTCGCTATGTGTCCTGCCATTGCCACTTGAGGCATGCAATTCTTTGGGCTATGTCTGTGACCTTAGTTCTAATGCGGATCTCAACATTTCTAATACGATTATGCAAGGAGACTCGGAGCATAGCCCTCTCTATTACTCTCTGGGTGACTTTGAGCCTCCTTAATGTCATCACTGGCAATACACACGCATTAAAGACTTTCGTCTTGAGACATTGCGATAGATGGGCGGAAAATATGCTGCATAGCTTCCCGAACGCTGCCCAGCCGATTAGTGATTATTGTGTTAAATGTGATAGCCAATAAAGAAAACATTGGGTTTCTGACCTTAGGTGGACTGGCTGGTAAAGTCAGGATGACGAGGTATCAGAATCATACTTAGCTTAGTTACACCCGCAACACCAGTGGTGACACAAGTGCGCTGCCAACCTTTAAACTCCCACCCCCTGGATTGGGCCTCCGATCACTCACTCGGCTAAACACAGCGCAGGCATTGCTTACCTCTGGCACAGATAAGTATTATTATACACTCTGATTTTCCGTGAGGTCGTGGTATCACTCGTTCGAACCGGTCCATTTACCTATGCCGTAGCATGGCTGTCCCATGATTCATCACACAACTGTAAACCCTTATGAGGCAGGGTCACCACTACCAAATGCGCCATCGGGCCTGTCAAATAGAGCCTCGAATAATGTCAATACCTAAGCTAAGTATTTGGTATTAACCTCGGTTTGATTGCGAACGAAATCATATTAAAATGCCTATTTTGAATGTTCATTGGCGTTTTGATAATTCTTGTTCAGGTCATTTTGTCTTTGGGTGTAAATGGCGTTTTTATTAGCGGTAATTACAGATTTTTAATTTAAGACATGGAACTTGGAACTGTTGGAACATTGTTATCTGTTTAGCTATTTATTTAAAACTTTATTGCACAAATCATGGGGCGAAATTAAAAGCTTTTGGGTCACGCAAAAAGTAACTTACTTACTTGCCTATTCATAGTCAATAAAAACAAAGAAGGTATCTTTATTTTTATGAGAAATGCATCAAACGAGCATGCGAGTACGTACCTATACATGGATTTGGAAATCCAATACACCCTATTATTATCTTGCTCTAGGTATGATTACATCTAAGGTTATGCGACATACATATACGTTGCTTGGGCCTTAGTAAAGGCTTTAGGAAGCTAACTCTCGTTTCTTTAAAATGTCTATGTCCCTTAGAATAGTTAATTACGAGATTTCTACCATGTACCTTATTTTTGACTTTCCGATATTTCGGCAGTGTTGCAAGCGCCATGGTCTCCGAGTAACTGAAGTTTTTACGGGTAAATTGTTACTGGCAGACGATACGGTCCACCCTCCTTCGCACACAAAACATCTTACCCGCAAAAACTTCAGTTACTCCGTGACCACTGACCATGGCGCTTGCAACAGTGCCGAAATATCGGAAACTCAAAAATAAGGTACATGGTAGAAATCTCGTAAATAACTATTCTAATGTTAGTGACCATGAAAGTTTAAAACAATATATTGTCTATGGCCCTTACCTATAGATCATGAAGTTTTAAAGTGGTATTGTTGAGATTCCTGCATGTTGTAGGAAATATGTACTAAGTGTAAGTACTACCTGTGCGGATAAAAAATGGGATCAGAAATGGCGGCGCATCTATTCACTTCTCGCTCGCACACTATTTGCGTCTATACTCGCACTCGTGGGGTGCGAGTAGGTAGTAGGTTGTAAAGTGCAAAGTGAAAGTTAAGAATGTGTCCTTACTTAGTTAAAAAGAGTCCAAACAAGTGAGTTTTACTTGTACTGTCATATGATACCTACCCATTACGCACACTCAGGTATGTGACCTCTAAAGTTTTAACAGAAGCGTGATCTGACCATAAACTTGATTTATTGTCCGATATTACGAGCGCAGAGAGAGAACATATAATATTGGTTACGAGTGCCTTCGTGGGTAGTATCTGTTATAGCGGTCACAACTACCTGATTACTTTTGCAACAGAATACGGTGTAGTACGTGCGACTGTTTACTCATAGATGGTGTAATACCTGTATATGAGTTGTGGAAAGCATTCTGACCTTAAAGGAAATTAGGTGGCAATGACCTCCTAGTATAATGCCGCAAAGAATGGTTTGTAGGCTACAACAAGGCCTAAGCTTATTTCTGAGAAAACATTTTTTTTTTTCATGGGAAAGAGAGGTAAAAGAGTCACCAGATAATAACCGATCACAGCCGCCAAATGGATATTAGATAGGTACACCAGAATTTATGCAGATACAGCATGCCAGCGGCCTTTTAGAAATATGTCGCTTATTTTTATAATTACTAAGTGTTTACCCTTTATGATAAATTATAACATAATTTATATTAGGTATGTGCAGGCATACACACACCTCCGGTCACGCACGAACACACATACACACATACACACACACACACACATAACGATTATTGTATCTTCAACTTCAATTTAAATTTAACTAAAATTTGACCGACCGGATGGCGCAGTTGGTAGTGCCCCTGCCTTTTACGCCAAAGGTCGTGGGTTCGATCCCCACCCTGGACAAAGTTTCGTGCGATGAACACTAGTGTTTGTTCAGTTTCTGGGTGTAGTATATTTATTCAAGTATATATTTGTGTTCCCCTGTTGTCTGATATCAGTAACACAAGTGCTTAAGCTACTTAGTACGGAATCAGATCAACGTATGAGATGTGAGAATTATTATTATTATTAATTTAAGTCTATTGTCACTATGCTATGGAAGAGCGGTGTTGCCTATCACAAGCAAATGAGCTTAAAAGGGAGCATCATATACAAAATATTGTATTAGACTAAGTTACTGCAATAAACGTTTTTGTATTTGTATTTTATCGTCCCGATGGTGCATTTGGTAGTGACTCCGCCTTATAGTTTATACGTCAAAGATCGTGGGTTCGATCCCCACCAGAGACCAACATTCGTGAAATGAACAATCTGTTTGTTCTGTGTTTGGGTGTAATATGTACCAATTTGAGTATTTTATGCCATAAAAAACAAAACTTGTCAAAAAATCCAAGTCTCGCACTCAGTTGGCCTACCGTGAAAAGTTGTGAGATCTAGGTATGTTACGAGGGCGACACTGAAATTTCTTAGAAAATCAAAAACTGAACAATTTAGCAAGTTGTTACTTTTATTATATCTTTTCAAAATAGTGTCCCTTCAAATCAATACATCGCTGCATTCGACGAAACCACTGAGAAAAGCACTTGGCCCACGTTTCAGGATCATAACAATAAATCCAGCTTTCCTCACCTGTTAGTATGTCAAACAAAGCATTTGAGTCACCTCCGTTAAATCTTTGAACCATTTCGCGGCACCAATCAACACGACGTAGTTTTTGGGCCTCTGTCAAATTATGAGGTATCCACCGGGCACAAAGCTTCCTGGCCCCTAAATGTTCATGAATGATTTTGTGTATTTGACTCATACCAATGACTGAATTTGTCCGAATCTGCTGATAGGTCACTCTTTTGTCGGCCTCTATCATACGTCGCACAACACTGATGTTATCTTCGGTAGTCGCCGTACATGGCCGTCCCTCACGCAAATCATCGGTGAGATTAGTGCGACCACGTTTAAACTCATTAAACCAGGCCAGGCCAATCGAAGTCTATCATAACTTTCTTGTTGACTTATTTGACATCGAAAGTCATAGAAAATCATTGCACGAAAATTTTGTCGCGTTAAATTCATGCTCACTTGTTAAAGATTTTTTTCAATTTGCCGCCAAATCGGAAAAAAAGAGAATCTAATTAAATTCATAGACAATAATATTGGCAAGGGTTCCATTTTCAAAATTTAAACTTATTTTTTTAATCATCGTCGTAATCACTGAAAGTTTTTAGAACTGGCCACTTAGGTATAACTAAGTGGCCAGTTCTAAAAACTTTCAGTGTCGCCTTCGTACCAAGACGGTTATTAACTTAGCAATCAGTTTTTAAATATTTAACTTGACCATTGCATGAAAACACAACCTTCGACAAGTTTTTTGTTTATAGGTTATCATTAATTTTCTTCTTGTAGTACACCTACTTTTTTTTCCGGTACCTTCACCTTCAACTGCAAACGTAACATTGTAATCCTATACGTTTATATGAGATTACAAAGTTATTCACGCAGTTGGTGTATTTAGAAAACTGGACCGAAATTGCACAAAAATTAAGTTTTCCCATGATTAAGACGCTAAATTCTATTTGTATTCTAAATTTGAAGCTTCTATGTCTGCAAGAAGTGCCTTGGACTTATGATGATCGGTGAGTCAGTGAGTCAGTGAGTGACAAAATTCAAAAACAAAAACCTATGAAATTATAGACTTTGGATCTTTGTAATTCCGAACTGGTAGGAGACAATTTTGCTACCAGTTCGGAAATACCAAAGCGGGAATTGATCCCAATTATGGAATTAGAAGAGATAGGAAATGACGGGTAAATCGGACGGAGGTTGATTGGAGCGCCACCCGTCCAGACGTAATCAGACGGAACCGATAGAATCTTAATTCACGGCGAGTGGTAGATACGCGAAGTGGTGAAGTGGTGAAACTCGGCAGCAGATATTAATCCAAAGAACTATTTGGAGCTATTAATGGTAGAGATAGGTTACCATGGCGGTTAAACTCGTAGTGCTCGGTCAGTTTCCTGATTTCTTCACTGAATGAGGTACAGTGAAACTTGGTTAAAAATTAAATTAAATTAAATTAAATATCATTTATTTCAACCAAATTACAGGTCATATACAAAATAGAAAATAGAATAGTTAATTATAGCAATACAATATTTGACATTCATACATTGTAATAAGTATATAAATGTCAAGTTAAATTAAATTCATAGGGGATTATAAATGTCAAGTTAAATAGAAATAAATAAAAAAAAAATGTCAGTTCCATTAAAGTTGGTTATACAATTAAAGTTAGGTGGGATTAAGTTAAGTGGGACCTGTATTCCGTGGCTGTTGGTCGGCTCATTGCACTTCGAGTCGGCCGATTCCGCTCAGCTATCGGACGCGTCCCCCGGTGGCGGATAGGGGAACGCCTTCCAGATATGGGAGGTACCGGCTTCGGCCGGCGCGGACCAAAAGCGGCACACCGTAACCTCCTCACTGAGAGGAGGCCGGGGGTCCTACTCACTGAGAGTGGACTGCGAGGAAGAAAACCTCTATAAAAAATCACCTTGTATACCGTAACCTCCTCATTGAGAGGAGGCCGGGAGTCCGCTCACTGAGAGTGGACTGCGAGGAAGAAAACCTCTATAAAAAATCACCCCAAACCGGCGGGTCGGCGTGCCTGCCGGGGAGGGTTAACTCGCTAGCGCTAGGGGGGGTCCGAGAGGACCTCTCTGGTGTAGGAGCGGGCTTGCCTTAATTGGCCGGCCCGGTGGAGACAACCACATTAAAAAACCTTAAAGGACCGGCGTTGGGGCGCCCCGTTCGGGGCCTCGCGCGGCGTCGGTCGCCTTCGGGTGGCTGGGGAGTTAGCCCAGCTTGTTAGCGGCCATCCCGGGGGGAACACCCGCCTCCCCCGGTGTAAGTAGGGTAGCCGGGATATTCGGCTCTGTCCCGGTGGTCCGAACAAACCGTTATGATCGTGGGACTATTATGGACTCTGAAAATTTAAAACCCAAAAACCAATCTCCATCTCTCATAAATGACGACCTGGCGAACTCCAACATGGACTTCGATTTTGCATCAAGCGTTTCGGCGAATGTTGAACTGGACGTGGAGGCGGCGGCCCGGAAGGTCGGCGCCACCACGAACGAAACTGGCATTGTTTTAACGGACGAGGCTACTCCGTCTACGGGGGGTCTCCGAACTGATTTGGCCGCGAGCTGCACGCCTTGCAGCGTAATTTCGCAGAAGGCTGTGCCCTCGAAAGGCCAAAAACCGAAGCTGACGACACCAACCAGCTCAGCTGGTAAAACTACCCTGGGCGGGAGTCTGTTTTTCCGCCCGGGAGAACTGGATTTGTCAGAGTCAGACTCCGACACTCTCAAAGGGTCGGACACTGACTCGATTGCGAGCGATGCGAGCGCTGTGAAGCGAGAGCGGTTCGCAAAGACAAAGGCCGTGAAGCGTGCGGCCAAGTCGAGCACGTCCAAGTCGGAGGACTCCGGCTCGGACTGCTCGAAAAAGTCTGCGCGCAAAAAACACGCGGGCCCAGGTAGGCCCATCACCTCTGGCGATTATATCGCGTTAGCGCAGTCGCGACGTGCAGCAGCAGACGCGCTCAAACTGCAAATCAAGGCGCAGAATGAGCAGGACGTCCTGGACGAGGAACGCAGGACACGGGAGAGCCGCGCCAAATATGGGTATGGCGTGGCGCCCGTGCTCGACTACGCGGACATGTCTCTGGCGGATCTCGAACAGTCTGCCAACGAAGACGCGTCCCAAATACTAGGCGTCTCTGCAAAGTCCCAGAACATCAAGGGGACTTTGCAGAAAACTTTAAAGGACCGGACCTGCTCGCTCCTCGCAATCACGGCCGAGATGGCAAAACGATCGACCTCGCAGGAGACGGCCGCCCTCCAGGCGACAGTCAAGCGACTGTCCGAGGAGTTGGCGGCCGTGAGGAGCGAGCTGCAGGCCCTCCGAGGGGGAATAGCCCCGCCGGCCCCCGCCCCGTCTGGCGCGCCGATAGCCGCACCCCGCGCTCCTACGCGGAAAGCGGCTGCCAAGGCAGCACCTAGGGACAAGGACGCAGATGCCGTCATTGAAATGCGGGTGGCCTCCCTACTGGAGGAGAAGATCTTGGAGGAGCGGGCCCATCAGCGGAATTTTGTCCGCGCATTATTCGAAGGGCTCGAAGGGAGGCTCCTCCCTGCGCCCAGGCTCCGCCCGCCGCTCGCGGCGGACAAAAAGAATCTGGTCGCGACCCCTTCAGAGGCCGCAGCGCCCCCGCCCCATCCTCATCCCCCTCCTTCCAACAAAGGGAAGGGCAAGGGGAAGTCCTCGGCGAAGGCTTCGAGCGCCCCCACTCTTGCCTCCGGCCCGGTCACCCGCTCCAGGAGCTTCGCCTCCGTCGCGGCGACCGGAGTGACGGCTCCCGCCCCCCGCCCGGCTCCTGCACCGGCCCCTCGGGCTACACGGATGCCCGCCCTCGAACCGACACCCTCCACCTCATGGGCGGAGGACACTTTCCTGCCTGCCACCACCCCCGCAAACGAGGGGTGGCAGACAGTTCACAAGAAGGCAAAGAAGGCCAAGAAGGCGGTGCCCACATCTGCCGCCCTTCCGTCCACGGAGCAGGTCGGCCTGACTGGAGGGAAGAAGGCGAAGAGAAACAAGAAGAAGAAGGGCTCCTCTTCGTCGCCTTCCAACATTTCTCCCGCCGTCGCCGCTGCCAGGAAGATGGCTGCTCCCAAATCCTCGGCCGTCGTCATAACTTTGACGGCCGAGGCGGTTAAGAAGGGTGTGACCTACTCGGCCGCCCTCATCAAGGCCCGCCAGGCCCTAGGGGACGCAAGGTCCCTGGGCCTAAACCTGCGGTGCAGGCACACCGCCACGGGAGCCCGGAAATTCGAGCTCCCTGGGGCCTCGAGCGGCCCGGCCGCGGACGCCTTTGCGGCCCAAGTCCGCGAGGCTTTGGCGGACGTGGCCCATGTAAGGCGGCCGGTCAGAAGGGCCACACTCTTGGTGACGGAGATGGATGACTCCGTCACCAAGGAGGACGTCGTGCAAAGGGCGGCGGAGGTCGGAGGTTGCGGGCCGGCCGACATCTATGCCGGCGAGGTCCGCCGTGGCCGATGGGGCCTGGGGCAGGTCAGGCTCCACCTCCCCGTAACTGCGGCTAAGGCGGTCCTGAAGGCGGGCCGCCTCCTCGTCGGCTGGAGCTCGGCAGCCGTTAAGGCATTAGAGGATGAGCCCCTCCGCTGCTTTAAATGCCTGGGGCTCGGCCACACCGCGGCCCTCTGCCCTTCCGACGCCGTCCGCAGAGCTCTCTGTTACCGCTGCGGACATGAGGGGCACCAGGCGAAGGACTGCGGGGCCAAGAAGCCGCACTGCTCCGTCTGCGCCGCGTCAGGGCGGCCAGCGGAGCACACGATGAGGGGGAAGGGCTGTCGTCCTCCCCCGAAGAAAGGGAAACAGCCGCCGGCAGAGAAGCCGGCGGCTGCTGCTGCCCCTGGGGCTCCCCCGGCGGCGCAGGACGAGGAGGGTGCGATGTCAGAATAATGGCTCAGGTCAGACATCGCACCTTCCTCCAGGTGAACGCCAACCACTGCCGCTCGGCCCAGGATCTGATATACCAGAGAATGGCCGAGTGGCAAGTTGACGTGGCGATTGTCGTGGAGCCTTACATGGTCCACGACAATTGGTTTGGCGACGGCGACGGCTTAGCCGCTATTTTTAGGCGGCCTTCCTCCGCCCTTTCCCCCCTTTCATTCATTGAGAGGGGGTCTGGTTTTATAGTCGCCGGTTGGGAGGACCTGGCCATTGTGGCCAGTTATTTCTCCCCCAACCGGCCGTTTGCCGAATTTGAGGCGCACCTCAACGTGCTGGGCGCGGTTTTGGGCCGTTTGGCACCGCGCCCTGTAGTTGTTGCCGGGGACCTCAACGCGAAGTCCATCGCGTGGGGGAACCCGGCAACGGACCAGCGGGGTCGTGCCCTTGAGGCGTGGGCAATCGCCTGCGACCTAACCCTCCTAAATAGGGGCACGACCCACACGTGCGTGCGGCGCAACGGTGGCTCGGTGGTGGACGTCACGTTCGCCACCCCGAGCATAGCCGCGCGCATAATCGGCTGGCACGTTGAGGAGGTGGAGTCGCTCTCCGACCACCGATACATTCGGTTCGGTGTCGGAGGCGCCTCGGCTGGCCCGGCCAACCGGCCGTCGCCTTTCCCGCGTTGGGCACTATCAAAGCTCAACCGGGAAAACGGCCTAAGGAGGCGGCGTTCGTCCAGGACTGGTTTTTCCCAGTCCTGGACGACGAGGGTGACGTTGACCTCACGGCGTCTGCCCTCCGAAAAACTCTGACCGAGGTATGCGATGCTAGCATGCCTCGGTCACGCCGGCCGGGCCCGAAGCACGCCGTATATTGGTGGTCGACGGAGTTGGAGGAGTTGTCGGCCACCTGCCGGGGCGCGCGACGGGCCTTCCAGAGGGCGAAGCGGCGTCGCCAAAGAGACCCTGCCGAAGAGGACCGCCTGTACCAGGCCTTTAGCGAGGCAAGGCGGTCCCTCAAAGGGGCCATCGGCAGGGCCAAAGACGCCGCGCGGGCGGAGATGCTGGAGGAGCTGGACCGTGACCCGTGGGGGAGGCCTTATAAGGCGGCGCGCAGCAAATTGCGCCCCATAGGCCCCCCGGTCACGGAGATCCTCCAGCCGGAGCTCCTTGAGAGGGTGGTGCGGACTTTGTTTCCAGTCCGCACCGAGCATCGCCCTCCCAGGATGCGCCCGCCTGCAGAGGCGGTCTCCGTGGATGATGTGGCTCCGCCCATCACCACGGAGGAGTTTGGCGCGGCGGAAATCCGCTTACGCGCCAAAAAGACCGCCCCCGGTCCGGACGGCGTCCCGGCGCGAGTGCTGGCCCTCTCTCTGAGTGAGATCGAGGGCCGCGTCAGGAACCTCTTCGACCGCTGTTTCGCGGTCGGGAGGTTCCCAAAGTTATGGAAGGAGGGCCTGCTCGTCCTCCTTCAAAAGGAAGGTAGGCCGGCGGACTCCCCGTCGGCCTACAGGCCCATCGTGCTGCTGGACGAGGTGGGAAAGCTTTTCGAAAAAATCATAGCTTTCCGCCTCGTCGCACATTTAGAAAACGATGGGCCAAACCTCTCGGAGTCGCAATACGGTTTCAGGGCGGGTCGGTCGACCATCGACGCCCTGAAAAGACTCCGAGAGGAAACGGAGGAGGCTGCGGGGGAGGAAGAAGGGTGTTGTCGCGGTGTCTCTTGACATAAAAAACGCGTTCAACACCCTCCCCCACGCGACGATACTGGCGGCACTCCGCTATTTTAGGGTGCCCCAGTATCTCGCGATTTTGATAGAGGACTACCTAAAAGACAGGGTAGTCCTCTACGCCGACAGGTCGGGCATCGTGCAGAGCCGCACCGTAGAGATGGGGGTTCCACAGGGGTCAGTCCTCGGACCCCTCCTATGGAACCTAGGGTATGATTGGGTCCTGCGCGCCAGTCTCTCCCGGGGCAAGAGTGTCATTTGCTACGCAGATGACACTCTCGTCACCGCCCGGGGGGGGACGTTCGACCGCGCGGCGCAAAGCGCGTCGACCACAGCGGACCTGGTCATACAGAGGGTGCGGCGGCTCGGCCTGGAGGTGGCCGTCGAGAAGACTGAGGTGATCTACTTTCCTCAGTCTTCCGGCGAGCGTTTCCCCTCCGGCAGACACATTACTGTCGGGGGGGCCCAGGTTGCAGTGAAGGCCGAGATGCGCTATCTCGGCCTCACCCTGGATCCGCGGTGGCATTTTGGCCTGCATTTTAGCAGGATGTCACCGCGGCTCCTCAAGGCAGCAGACACGCTTTCGTGGCTGCTGCCCAACCTGGGTGGACCAGGCTCCAGGTGCCGGCGACTTTACGCCGGTATCCTGCGATCGATGGCGCTCTACGGGGCGCCAGTCTGGTCCGACTCCCTAGCAAGGGGGGAAAACCTTCCCTTCTTGCGGGGGCCTCAACGGGTAATAGCGCAGCGGGTCGCTCGAGCTTACCGTACGGTAAGTTTCGACGTGGCCTGCTTACTCGCCGAGACGCCCCCATGGGAGTCAGACGCCGTGGTGGTGTCCGCCGTGTACGACTACACGGTGGCACAAAGGGCAAATGGGGTGTCCATTTGCCCCGCCGAGCGGGAGGTCGTGCGGAGGGAGGCTCGGAAGAGCCTCCAGAGGCGATGGTCTGAGCACCTCGTCCTCACTCCGTACGGCCGCAGAACGCTCGACGCGCTCGCCCCGGTCTTAGGACCGGTGGCTTGAGCGTCACCACGGCGTAGTCTCCTTCCGGATGGTGCAGGTAATGACCGGGCATGGCTGCTTCGGTTATTACCTGCACAAAATCGGCAGGGAGGAGACGCCTTCGTGCCACACATGCGGCGACCCTGTGGACACGGCGCAGCACACCTTGGCGGTGTGTGCGCCGTGGGCACAGGCCCGCCACGCATTGGTGGCAAAGGTCGGCCAGGACCTCTCACTTTCTAATATAGCGAGAGCTATATTAGCGAGTGAGGATGCTTGGAAGGCCTTTGCCGCATATTGCGAGCATGTGATGGAGGCGAAGGAGGCGGCGGAGCGCGAGCGAGAGGCTGACCCTCTCGCCCCCGCGATCCGCAAGGCACGTAGAGGGAGGAGACGACGCCAATACTTGCGTCTCCTTCCCCTGCGAGGAGCAGGTCCGCTGGTGCGTGGGGCTGTAACCCCACCACCGGCATTGCACGGACCTCCTCCTTCGCCTGGTGGGGACGGCACGACTCTCTCGGCTGTTCCCATCCCTCCCCCCGACCCCGGGGGGAGAAGCGCCGTGCCCGCCGTGTAGGCGGGCGTCCCTGTCCGGGGGGTGACGTGGTGAAAGGCTCCGAGCTTTGGCCCCATGTCACTCGCCCACTCATGGACAGATGAGGGAGAGTCCCAGGAGTTTTAGTCGGTATGCCTCTGGCCGGCTTCTCGTTAGGAGAAGCCGTCGCCAGAGGAGAGTCCGACATAACCCAGCCGTTTACAGACGGATGGGTATGCGTAACGCATTTCTCCTGGGTCAACAAAAAAAAAAAAAAAAAAAAAAAAAAGGTTAGGTTAGGTTAGGTAGGTTTAGGTTAGGTTATGTTAGGTTAGGTTAGGTTAGGTTAGGTTAGGTTAGGTTAGGTTAGGTTAGGTTTTTTTTTTTTTTTTTTTTTTTAACATGTGTTTGTTTCACAGTTGGTTTGTATTATGACCGCTATTTGATACAGTCGTACTTTATTTCAATTTTTATAATGTTTCTCTGTAATTATTTTTGGATTTTCCAAATGTTAAATATTAGTTTAAAATAAATATGTAATATATTTTATAATATAATAATGGAGGACCATGTTTAATTGTTCGCGTCATTTGTATTGTTGAACCTTTCACTCTGGCTGAGCACAGATATTATGAATCGAGGAATAGGCTCGCTGTTTGTCTCCTTCTTGAGTGCCTCCAAGATGTGTGAGGCAGACTCTCAGGTGGGCGCTCAGTTGCTCATAATTGAGCCTCTCTGGCGCTTTGGGACCTGTTCTAATAAGTGCTCAATACTCTGCTCGCTCGTATTGTCACAGGCATGAGTGTTAGCCACTATCTTATATTTGTGTAGATATTTCCGGCAGTATGAGTGGCCTGTTAGTATTGCGTCAGATAGATGACTGTGGGATCTTTGCCGTACTGCCAGTAAGTCTTCCAGCTCCCGGGCACATGGACCGGGTATGGCTGGCGGTTGACGCACTGGCATACAGGTCTCTCCACTAAAACGGAGAGTCCCTGCTTCTCCTGCCCTCCTGGCGTAGCTCATCGGGCATAGGGCGTGGTGGTACAGCTTCTTCGCGTCGCCGGCTTCCTTTGCAGCACATCGCCGCCTCATTCCCATAGATCCCCACATGGTGCCCTTACCCACAGGAATCAATCGCCCCCCCCACTCGACGCAGATGATGCACGTGAGCGGTGTACTGAGGCACCTGGGGGTTTAGTGCTCTGCGATCCTCCAGCGCCATTAGTGACGATAGGCTGTCGGACAGCAACGTGGCTTTGGGGGGGTCCGCTTCTTGTGAGAGCCTGTGCAGTGGACTCATCGCTGGCCACCATTTCGCTTGAAAGACAGAGCAAGAGGGGCAGCTTGAATTTGCGGACAGTGGGCGATTGTCCACCCGGGTTCGAATGCCACTAAGGCTGCCCCCACACTCCCATCCTCCAGCTTACTTTCCTCGGTGAATATCGAGATGGTGTTCGGGGTGGTTAT
>CM032471.1:27375956-27405749 GCA_019059595.1 Marasmia exigua
CTGTAAATCAATCGCCAGCAATGGCCGAGCGCGCACTTCAATTGAACAAAGCCGGCAGGCTACACTTGAAGCTTGAGCAGTCGTGATTCGCTTGCTGGATTACAAGGTACACCTCATCCGCCTAGCTTGCAAGCCGTGATTAGCATTTTTGCAGCGCGATCACGGCATTATGGCAAGAGCAGATTTTCGGCTTTTTCCGCAGCGGTCACGCGCCAGATATGCTACTAAACTTTGCAACAGGTGGTGCATGTATCTGTGATCGCACGTGAAACACGCTTGCTCGCTTACGGTGATTGATTGCGGGCAAGAAACGGTGGGTCAGGCTTATCACATCGATGCGTTGAACCCAGTGATCCGTGCCGGAACACAATTTTTATTTTCAAACCCAAGCCATGACGGCATTCGATGGCACAGGCATTAAATTATAGGGCGTGAAGTGTCCGAAAAAGCCCAGACCGCCCAAGCAGATATATTCCATATCTGCAGGTGAGATGGGTATTGGAAATACCTGTGCGGCTTTGCCCTCCCCCCTTTGGCGTTGCCTTTTACTGTTTAAATGAAGATCCAATCAGCTCACAGCGTAGAACCGGTATCGATGCAGATAAACTTAAACACAAAAAGGCGTGATTCAACTGCGCTGATCTACATCGAGAGCAAAAGGTAAATGCCTTTCAATCCTGTGTGCAGTAGGCGGGCTTGAAATTGCTGCCGATGACAGGCGCCTATATACTCAAGCAGCTCAATTAGGAATCGCGATGGTGGTGGATGGTTTTATCAGTTCGGTAGCAGCACTCTGTGCTGTACATTTAAATCCAGATGTTCGTCGGTGGATGATTTTTGGCCATGCCTCTGCCGAATACGGGCACCGCCGGGTGCTTGAAGCATTAAATGCAACTCCATTGCTCCAGCTTAATTGTACGTTTAGGGTGAAGGAAGTGGTCGGGTGTCAGCGCTTGGTTTTGATAAGGCTTGCATGCAGCTTGCACAATCACATGGGCCACATTTGCTCAAGCGGCTGTGTCGGATCATACAGGCTAACCGAAATGAATCTGCCAATCATTCCACTCGATCTATTGCGCCCACGGGCCACCACGAGGCAAGGGCATACTCTACGTGTCATATCGATGATGCAACGACGGGCAGAAGGGCTTGCGCAGATGCAGGCATCAATCGATACACATAGCCACCAAAACTGGCATGTGTATGTATCGTTCGCCTTTATTACTCTGGATCACCTTTGGCAGCGCCTTTGGCACAGCGCTTGGCTTGTCCATAATAAAGGTTGAGGCACTCAAGAAATTTATTTTGGTGAGTGGGAAGGTAAAACACCCAATCCATCTATGAGCAATCACCCGAAAAATTGTCCAAAAACTCTCTGGCAGTGCCCTACACGTAAGTGCTCACAGGGTGACGGCTAATCGATTTCAACACGGGTTTTAAATGCCTTGAAAAACTATCGAACTGATGTCGATGCGGCTGCGTCGTATGCTTTGGTGTGACGCTGCGGGTAATCAAACTAGTTACGCTTCTTGCGCAGCAGCGCCCGTTAGACGAGCTCTTGACCATGCAAGCACCTTTAGGTGAGCTGGTTTACACACTGCAATATAAGCACTCAGGATGATCGTTTAATGATTCAAGAGATGTATCCAATGATGCCGTTTTGGATTAGCCTTACAGTTTTTGACGATTTTACCTTGTACACTTGATCGCTGCCGACAGCAAGAAATGCGCGAGCTGTGTTGTTTATTTCCTGTGGTTAGGCTACTTTTAGGTGGCCTTTTTAACCTCTGGCGGCTGCGGTCTTGTACCAGTGGGTCCACCTTTTTAAACAAAAGCATGCTCATACGGTTTTTCTGGATAGCTGACGCGATTGCATCTTAGTTTGGAAGACACGGCCCGATGCATGGGTGGGGTGTCTTTGGAGACAAACCCGACGCTTGACATTATGAAGACCTCATGCGGCCTATAGGTGTATTAACCTTAATTGCGCTGGTTCTTGGGAAATTGTGCTGTGTATATTTGCTTTTGATGCAAGTTCAGACACTATTTTTAATTTTTGCTACTGGCACTGAGCCCACGGTCCCTATATTACTGTTTTTGAGCACACCCTTATGTCGCAAAAAGGCTTAGGGCGCAGATTGCGGCAGAATTCCGAAATTATATCATACTTGATTCAATCTTGATTGCACGGGATGCATCAACTGGGGCTTTACGAGGTATTTGGCTGTCTTGGTTCGATAACGACCATTATTTGTTTGCGTAGATTTGTTATCAAACGTATCGAGGGCATCACGAATCCTCATCGGGGCAGTATTTGAAATTGTGGAAGCCATGCCTCATTTTAAGTTTTTGTTTTGCTTGGCTATCTGTTTGCTGTAACCCGACTTGGTGATGTGTTTTCAATTAACCTAGTAACTTGATGACCAGATGAATCAGGCTCGGACCAGCTCCCACCATAAAATACCCAGAAGTACCATCGTGAGGCTGGCAAATCACCGCCTCAATCTTTATGCCGGGCATAGGCTTTACTGGTGCCAAAGCCATGCGCTGCATTGCCTAAGGGCACCTTGTCCAGCGTAGCTAAGCGCAAAAATCGCCAATCCACATCACCGAAGTACCATGCTGTTAATTCCGGTGATCATGTAAAACAATCACCATTGCACCGTCCACCAATGTGTTTCCGTGAGTGCCATGGCAATGGTGGCGATTGAGCGCGGACATTAAACTAAGCGTGGTTTGCTCATCAAACTGAAACCATCTTGCGCAGATAAATGCACTCACAATACCCGCCGCCATACCAATATCATAATAGATATCCTATCAGATTGCCAATGCCTGACGACGGATGATACCCCGATATTCATAAATTGGAATAGCAAACGCAACGTACTGGGCCAGCATCCACACACTCCACTGTTTACTTGCATATAGTGTTATAAGGAAATATTGAAAGCCCAATACGTATGATGAATGGCACGGCAAAAAATTGCGGGTGGAACAGTAAATAGGGAAAGCGTTGGTGTAGGGCTTTGACCAGCACGTAACCAGCGAAGTTTCCGATTAAACACAAAAGTGATAGCATCATGACAATGACTCACTTTACTGTTACTTTTTGCCAAAGCGTAAACGTATGTTGAAGCCATTGTTCAAGCGTAAAGCACAAATGGACTGTTATATACGGTTGCGAAGCATGACGCATACTGTACCAATACGAACCAGCCGTGATGGCTACAAGCCTTCGCTAAGAAAAAGACTTTATAGTTCATTTTAGCCCCACCCAGGACAAAAAATAGAACCATTCGCTGCAAATAACTCTGTAGCCCGATTTAATCAGTTCGCTTAAAGTTCAACTGATAATCCGACAACACCAAAAATAACCCATCACACCTGCCGAATCGGAGTTTGAAACAGCTTTTTGAATCATGTCCTATCCACCACGCATGATCAAAAAGCCGATCTGTACTTATTTTTGCCAAAACCGAATAACGTGGTTCATCACACAGAAGTATCCTAAACTATGCGGAAGAATTGAGGTAATTAGTTTAAATCGACTTTTTATATCGAATTATATAATAAAATTATAATATGCTGTATTGGAATGTTTTGATTGTGGATATTGCCTTAAAAATTTTTGTGCAGATTGTTCAATCGCAAAGTTTTTTCCTTGCGGCTGAACATATGTTTGTTAACTCAACCGACGCGTAAGTAAGGCCATTTCTCTTATTAGAGAATGAACTCGGAACAGCCCTAGTTTAAAAGCTAGGCAGGGCGTAGCGTGAAATTGAACGAACCTATACCCGGTGAACTCATTTATCAGCATGCATTAACTTTAGCCGAACAAAAGAATCTATGAACCCTAAAGATATCCAGCCGCTCAAAACGGGGCAATTAACTTTAGGTTTACCTCCTTTAGGCTCGGTTCTACTTACTCCTTTAATTGCAATGTTTCATAAACAGTATCCCAACATTGAATTAAGTTTTTTAGAAGTGGGGTTTCCAATACCCATTGAGCATGCGATTAGCTAAAAAAATTGTGGGACGTTGGAATTTTACTGAGTCCATCTAATCCGTACTGGCACCATACCCTTTATCGATTCTCCACTGTATTTACGGCAGAGCAAAAGATTTCATACTGGAAACATCATGAAGCTGTGGTATTGAATGATTTCTGGAATCATTTTTGTTGTACGACGATAGCTTTACCCTAACCATTTAATTTTACAAGCGCAACACTTGAAGGCTGTTCACCCAAAAATCGTATGTAAAAGTAGTCAGTGGAGATTTTATTGCCAGCTGTCGAGTTTTTCGTGGTGTTCCTGTTTTGCCAAAATTTATTGTTCAACTTGATGCCATCCAGATTTACGATAATCCCGTTGGATCAACACACCGCTAACGCTGGACCGTAAGTATGGCATGGTAATACCTCCGTACCCATACTATGCTACCCAAGCGGGGTTAAAGATTGTAGGCAACTAAGCGCACATAGGGTTTAACAATAACTGAACAATTATAAATAATTATTAAAAATATAATATTGTTTGTGAGGCTAAGCAATGCACGAAGTTCTGTTGCTTTTTTTGAGGTACCTCTGGGACTTGCTATTGTTTGGATACTATATGTTCATGGGCGCAGTGCCGGCATAGTGCCTGATTGCACAAACACTCGTTCGGGCTTGCCAACAAAGTCACCTGCATTGTGGGGGGGGGTCCTGACCTCATTTTCACCTCATTTGTAGTCGGGCTGATTCTGGCAACCCAGAAATTCCGCGTAATTATCATCCATTGATACTGATTGTTGCGGGTTTACTGGTGGGATTTGTACACTTTAGATCAGGTGTACCAGTGGACATGGCATAATGTGGCTTAAGTCGATTGTCATTATCTCTCATTATGGCAACGTTTAACCTATTATGCTCACCGGTTTTATCACGGTTTATGTATTAGCGTCATATCATTGGAGGATTCTAATGAAAAATCTCCTTGCATTTGCTTTTGGGTGCTTTATTTGCTTTGGTCTGTTATGCTCTGTTGTCCGACCCTGCTAAGTTTTGTCTTTTTAGACTTTTTGGAAATTGGGATATCATCTTGGTGCCTTTTTATGCTGAGTGCTATTGTAGTTTCCCGCATTTCTGCGTTTCAATGCGCGCCATCAGACACCACAACTTGGTTAGGTAAAAATTGATTTGCCTTCAAATCAGCAAAGATAAAAACTCATTAGTGGTGCGATCTTGTTTGGTGTGGGCTGGGGATCGCAGTGTAAATTCCCTGCACCTGCCTTGCCGATTGTTGGGCGTGGGCCTTTCAGCTTTTGTATTTTGTGGTTGCCATGCTGAGTGGCATGTATGATTCCCCATCGTAATAGTTTTGGATATAAGCCCATGTCTCTTATGAGCCGCCAGTGACTGCAATTTTTTGATGAGTCGACCAAGGACGTTTCAGCTATGTATGACTGATTCAGACCCAAAAATCAGTGTCTATCATAGGACAAGCGTGCTGGTTATGATGCGGCCATCTGCAACGCACATCGCCGTACATGCCGATCAGATTTTGATAGTCAATCAACATCGCCTCAGTATTGCGTTTGATTCTTGAGAAACATGTACACGCTGACCATTTCACGGCTTCGCATATTTAAAGAGCAGCGGGATGGTCGAGTGCGCCTGAGGAAAAAATTAGTACGGACAAGACACCTTAGCCCACATCTATCGAATCTAAATGCAGAAGAATCAAAGGAAAGAATACTTTTGATTATTTGTTAAAGGGACGGTGAGCAGTTCAAAATTCGGAATTTACAGGCCTACAATATTCCAACGCAGCGGCCTTACGCCGTGCTTTAAGTTATGCGTGATTGCGATGCTGGTGTAGGAGATACCCTGTTATGCCCGACTACGCACGCTGTCGATTTCCTAAAAGGCAGTGCAAGGCCAGTATTCGACTCGGTACAAAGCTATTTATCAATTGCCGAATCCACACGGATGCTTTGTGTCACGACCTATTGCCAGAGAGCCCGAAAAAAACTATGTGTACGAAAAACGATGTGCGCTACCGCAAAAGGTTCACAATGTGCATATACATGAAGGTACATCTAAATATTGATTTGTCGAAATGCGTCAGGCGCGTGATGCAACATTGGCAATGCCAAACTTATTTTACCGGCGATTCAGATCAATATGAATGCGGGGAAATTTCCAGAACCGGAAGCCAATGGTCAGCGTTACCTCAACTTCCTTTGAATTACTTTAAAGTCTAAATTATGTCTAATCTTGAAGATCCGCGCGTTTTACTCGCGCTTGAACGTACTTTACTGGCATGGAACCGAAGCAGTCTTGCCCTGATTGCTTTTGGTTTTTAATTGAAAAATCGACACTTTTGGTAAATTTGATTGATCCAGTGCGTTATCACGACAAAATTATTTTCAATCGCTGGTTAGGGCGTGATCGTGATCGTGATGGGCGTTGTGGTCAGTATTCTTTCGATCCAGCAGTATCGAATAGCACTACGTTTCTCTTACACACCGCTCGAATGATACCTGGGTACAAAACCAATCATTGCCAGTGTATTAAGCTATTTCACCATTTTAGGTGCATTATGCTGATTATTTCATTTTGGATGTAGTTTTTTAACAGTAGCCCTCGAGAGGACTACTGTTACCTAAAAAATAATATTGAAGCGCTTATATAACACGCTTATTATACGGGCCACCTAAAGCTGGCCTGTATCTGATGTGCCCAAGGGCAATATTAGACATTATGATTGCTGCGGATCGTATTGTTTTTCCTTAATCAATAAAGCTGGAATTACACCGCAAATCAAATAGGCAGCGCCCATGACTAAAAAGCCTAAGCCGATGGAGCCGCCCGAGGCTAAAAAGCCAATCGTCGCAGGTGCAATTGCCGCACCCAAACGACCCACATTGTATGCGCCACCTGTAGCGCTACCGCGAATATGGGTAGGGAAGCTTTCCGTCATATAGGTGGCATTCACGCCGTAAGGAATGCCATATAAGAAGCCAAACGCAATCAAAAGGAAAAGAATATTATCTGGGGAGTTGTAAAACACAATCGAGTGGAAGAAAGATTGCAGTTCCAATGGCACCAAAGGCATAGGTAAAACGCCGTCCAAGTTTATCTGCCATAAAACCTGCAAGAATTTTACCTAAGATCATTGCACTGTATGTTCCGACCATGTAGGCAGTCATTTCTTAAACTTCATGCCTAACTCACTTTCAAGGTAAGAAGGCATCCAGTTATTTACACCATAATAGCCAAATTGCAAGAAACCCGCAGTTAAAGCCCACAAAATAAACATCTTACGGTTTCGTGGGTCTGCAAAAATGCGTTTTAACGCACTCTCTTGCGTGTTGGTATTTTGCCCATTTAGATCGTTGCGAGAATGATACCAAGCTTGTGGTTCGGGAACTAAAAAAATGCATCAATACTGCAAGGAGTACCGGCAACGATCGCAACGTAAAATAGCATTCTCCAGCCATGATCCGGGATAATCCAGCCTGCAAGTAGAGTTGCCACAATATATCCAACCGTCCAGCCTGCTTGAAGTGTACCCAGAACAGTTGTACGGTAGCGAGTTGGCACATACTCGGCCATGAGAGTATTACAGGCAATATAAAGTGAGCCTAAACCCAATGATGCAAAAAATCTTAAGATACTAAATTGTATAAAATTTTGTGTGAGTCCTAGTCCACAAGTCAGCACTGAAAACAGCAAAATCGAAATCACAACAATCCGAACTCGCCCGAATTGATCACAGGCCCAACCGCCAAAAATTCCACCAATTGCCATTCCCGCAAGGGTAAAGCTACCGAGCATACCTGCTTGAACAGAACTTAATTGGACATTCAGCCTTGATGCTATTAAGGCTGTATGACAGCAACATCAGATCGGCGCCATCGACTAAAAGGGCAAGAAAAGCAAAAAAGAATGCGATTTTCCATGTATGAGGGCTGAGATTGACCTTATTTTTCATATTTTTCACTGCTCTGTTCCTTAAGCACAACAACCGATATATCTCGTTAGCACTGATGATAGTGCGAGATGAAATCGATGAATTTTCCGGATAGTAAAACAAGAAAAATTATATTTTCAATTAAAATAAAATTAATATCGCTATGCGGTATAATATTTTCTTATATAAGATATGTTTTTGCTTACAAATCTTTTGTGTTGGAAAGTTTAATCTTTTATTCAGTTTTAAATCAATTTGATGTTTCATTAAATATCTGTATTATTGAGTTTTCATATCGCTATGCGAAATATTTTGCTAGTGTTTAACTTTTAATACACCATAATAATGGAAATAAGAATGGGTGCACTTCAAGGAATCCGTGTTTTAGATTTAACTCGTGTTTTGGCTGGCCCGTGGTGTGGCCAAGTACTTGCAGATTTGGGCGCCGAGGTCATCAAGGTTGAGCGGCCAAAAAAAGGCGATGATACGCGTGCTTGGGGGCCACCTTGGATGAAAGACAACACAGGCCAAAATACCCAAGAGGCTGCTTACTATCAGTCGACCAACCGCAATAAACTTTCGGTTGCCATTGATATTTCTACACCTGAAGGGCAAGAGCTTATTCGCAAACTTGCAAAAGAATCTGATGTTTTGATTGAAAACTATAAAGCGGGTTCACTGAAAAAAAATATGGTTTAGATTATCAAACCTTGGCAGAAATAAATCCTAAACTGATTTACTGCTCAATCACCGGTTTTGGTCAAACTGGCCCACGTGCACAAGAGCCGGGCTATGATTTTATCATTCAGGGTATGGGCGGTCTGATGTCTGTTACAGGTGAGAGAGACGATTACCCGGTGGCGGCCCGCAAAAACTTGGGATTGCATTTTCAGACATTACCCACGGGCCTATATGCTGGCCATTGCCATTCAAGCTGCGATCATAGATTCGATATACGTCCCGGACTTGGTCAATATATCGATATGGCTTTGCTCGATGTGCAAATCGCAACACTTGCCAATCAAGGCATGAATTATTTGGCATCGGATCAAATTCCAGTTCGCTATGGCAATGCGCATGCCAATATTGTGCCGTATCAAGTCTTTCAGGCGTCTGATCGGGATTTTATTATAGCCTGTGGTAACGATTCACAGTTTATCAACTTATGCACCGCGATTGATCGTTCAGATCTGGCACGAGATCCACGTTTTAAACGTAATGCCGACCGGATCGCACATCGAGAGCAAATTATTTCAGAGGAGCGCATCATTTAAAACCAAAAAGGCCGATGATGGGGTGAGAGAAAATCATGTGTCGCAGTTCCCGTTGTGACTAAATTACTGATTTGAAGCAGCTTTGAGCGCTACAGTACGAGAGCGAAATATGCTGATCAAGATGGAGCATCCTCAGCGAGATGAGCTCACCATTGTGGGTTCACCTATTAAAATGTCGAGAACAAACCAGTTGAGGGTACAAACTTGCGCCAAACCCACTTTGGGCGCAGCATACACCAAACAGAGTCTTGGGGCGGCGTTTTTATCGTCAGATGAGCTGGTTCAAAATGACGCAGCAAGGCGTGATTGAATAGTTAGCTTGAATTATTGAGTAAAAGAGGCTGGGCATTTGTCGCTTTCTTTTTGCTATTTCCCAGAATAATTAGATTATAATTTTCGCAATGCGAAACATTAATTGAGTTGAGTGCACTCATTCTTATGACAGATTTAAATGACATTGAACATAATGAAAAATTATTACCCCACGCTGCGTCATGAATTGCTTCATCCCATCGAAGATATGCAAGATGAAGATGACCGACAATTTATCACGGCTTTGGCGCGTGTTCCTGGAATTTATTGCGCTGTTTTCTCGCCAAACAAGAACCGCATTTTATGGTAATCAAGAATTTGTCACAGATGACAGGCTTGCCCAAACCTACGATTACTCTTCTCGCTTGACACATACCTTGTCGCGTTTGGGGTACATTCGCAGGTGTCACCAATTCGACCGAATTCAATTGTTCTGTTGGCGGTCTTGGTTGGCGTTTGGTTATTCCATGCTTTCCAATGTATCCATCCCGTTCAAATGCTCATCCCTATATGAAAGATCTGGCCGATTATGCTGGTGGCTGCTGTGGCCATGTCGACTCCGCGATCGACTCTCAACATGATTTATCTGGATGTTTGCAAGGTAAAGGTAATATTACCCTGCGCCGTCAGGTCGTAACGTATTTACCGGCGGATGTCAACCCTATTTTTCGATGGGGCGTGCCTGTCTTTGCTGCCTATGGCCTGAAGATGAGCGCGACTTTCTGTTAAACGCGATTCGTAGCAAGGCATAAAGAAGGCTGGAATAAAATTAATCGTGTCTGGATAAAGCATTTTCGTGATTACCAATGATTTTGTTACTGTTTTTTCGATAGGCGAGGACTGGCAAAGAGAGTTAATTCGGTTGCGGTGCCACTCTGCTGAGCAACTGGATTACTTTGGTATTTATTGTGGTGGGCCAAGTTTCATTATGAGCGAGGAGAAACTCGAAGAAGAGATTGCAAACCGCCTTTTATTGCATATGGTCAATCAAAATCAAGACAGAAATTAGGCTGATTTTTTTACTATAACGCTTATTTCTAAGGCTGTTAAGCCCTGCTTTTGATAGTCAAGTGCTTTTTACTGTCGAGGTAGGCAATCCATAAGGTCGACCGCTCCAAACCAATGCCGATCAAACATAGCCATGACCATCCTGAATGTCGCCACCAAGCATAAACCCATCACGCTGTGGGTGCCGAGTGCGCCACCAAAAAATTAAGCCGTCATATAAATGCATTAAAGCGTGTTTCAAAACACCTGATCAATCGAAGACGATACTCTTATTGATTGTGACATGAAGCGCCGATAATGAGGCATCAATCAAAGAGTTGCCAAAATATAAAATATAAAAGAGACAGAGGTAAAAATCAAAAAATGATAACCAGCTCCCAAATAAAGCCCACCAGCAGAGAATAAAGGATATCCAATGGACATTACACGACTCATTTAAATGATGACCAGCCAGATTTGCACCAAAGTTCCTAAATGCCCACAAAGAAGCCGAACAGTCCCGTACTAAAATCAGAAAACATGATAGGCGACAGGCGCAGTAGTAAAGACATTGTAGTAAATACCATGCTCCACACTCGGCAAAAATTAAAAAAACCAAGTGCGGGAGGCGGGGCGTCGGGCCAAGCAGGGTGAATTTTTTAAATATACTGGAATAGAAAACAAGCGTTTTGCTATAGCTCTGTCGCTGTGTGGCGGGAAACACAATCGAGCTTTGCGATACAACATAAATGCATCATGAGCAAGGCGATTCCGATGATCACATAAATGATTTGCCAGTAGCAGAGCGTAGAGGCCAAACCAGATAACGCCCGATCTAATAAATTCCAAGCAATGAGTGCGCTAATTAAAAAACCAACCACACGGCCACTTTGTGTAATAGGCACCAGACTGGCTGCAAGTGGCAGGAGTAGCTGAGCAGAAACTGAAAATAATCCAGTTAAAATTGTGCCTACGATCATCCATTCCAAACGATCTGCGCTTCCGGTAATGAGCAGTCCACAGGCGGCAAGCACCATCAAAATGACCACCAATTGACGCTTTTCTAACAGATCTCCAAGTGGCATCAACACCAATAAACCAATGGCATAGCTGATTTGAGCACATGTGGGAATCCAGGCAACAGATGTTTCTGGAAGTGCAAGAGATAGGCAATGGAATGAATAAGCGGTTGGCTAAAATAATTACTACCCGAACAAATTCCCGCTGCAATCGCCATGAGTATTAATGTAGGCGTATAAAATGAACAAGATCTCATAAAACCAGTACGGCCAATTGCTGTTTCTTCTTACAGAATTTAAGATTAATAAATTAAAATTTGTTTTACAATTAAAATAAAACATTATTTTGCTATTGCGTACTGTTAATTTTGATATAAACATGAATCATGTGTCAGATGCATATATTACAGAATGAGGGATGCTATGGGAGCCTTAACAGGATTTAGGGTGTTAGGATTTAAGCCGTATACTTGCTGGGCCTTGGTGTAGCCATATTTCATTGCAGACTTAGGTGCAGAGGTCTCAAAATTGAAAAAGCCATTTCAAGGCGATGATACGCGTATCTGGGGCCCACCGTTTTTAAAAACCGATCAGGGTGAAAGATTCAAGATGATCAGCTATTATTATCTGCAAATCGCGGTAAATATTCGGTGGCCATTGGATGGGCAAAGCGTTGAAGGTCAGGCTCTCATTAAAAAAATGGTACTTGAAAGTGACGTTCTACTCGAAAATTACAAAGCGGGTTCTTTAAAAAAATACGGGCTGGATTATGAAAGTTTAAAAGAAATTAACCCTAAACTGGTGTACTGCTCAATCACTGGATTTGGTCAAAAAGGCCCACGTGCTCAGGAGCCAGGTTACGACTTTATTATTCAAGGTTTGGGCGGGATGATGAGTGTGACGGGGGAGCGCGATGATTTACCGGGTGGCGGCCCTCAAAAAGCAGGTTTAGCTTTTGCAGATTTAACCACAGGGTTATACGCTGCGATTGCATTCAGGCTGCTTTATTGTCTCGTGTGAGTACCGGTGAGGGGCAGCATATTGATATGGCTTTGCTCGATACACAAGTGGCTTCACTTTCTGTATTGGCCATGAATTATTTAACTTCAGAAAAAATACCGGGCCGTTTGGGTAATGCGCACGCAAATATTGTACCGTATCAGGTATTTAAAGCCTCTCAAGGCGAATTTATTATTGCATGTGGCAATGACCAACAGTTTAAGGCCTTATGTGAAAGTATCGAGCGTCCAGAGCTGGCTGTAGATTCAAGATTCAAACAAAACAAGGAAGAGTGACGCATCGTGATGTACTTGTAGAGATCTTGCAGCAACACTTTATGAGCAAGCCTGCACAGGTCTGGGTAGAGCGGATTCATGCTGTGCAAGTACCTGTTGGCATGATCAATAATCTTCAACAAACGCTTGAAGAAGAGCAGGTGCGTTTTCGTGAAATGGTTTGTTCAAATTGAACATCCGCTTAAGAAAGACTATGTATCGATTGGCTCGCCAATCAAACTCTCAAAAACTCCGGTGCAATACACCAAAGCACCGCCGTTTTTGGGTGAAGACACTGATCTCATCTTACAGCGTTTTGTTTCGTCCGCAAGAACTTGCGCAGCTCAAAGATCAGCGTGTGGTACAGCAAGGTTAATAATGCAGTGAGGTGTGAGGCAGCGCGTATCATGATTTAGTTAAGATCACAGGCTCTCAGTCAGCGCATCTTGAATACTATGCACCATATATTTCAAACGTGGTCCGATCTCGTCGACTAATTTTTCTGCGCTGAGCAAATAAGAAGGCGAGCCGCAGTTAAATACATAAATGCCGTGCTTTAAACTGACGAGGGGTACTGCAACTGAGTTAATGCCTTGTTGCCAATCGCCCAGAGACAAACAATATCCGTACTGGGCGTACTCTTCGAATGCTTTTTTGAGCATCGTTTCAATTTGTGGCCACTCTTCAGGATGTTTCTTCTGAATGGCCTCAAGTAAGCGTTTACGTTCAATTCTGGTGTCGCAGCAAGGCAAGCTCGTCCCATAGAACTGCTATAAAGTGGTAAGGTGGAACCAATCGGGCGACGAATTTTACTATTGGTTTGAACAACATCCAGGTAGAGCATATTTAGACGATCACCGCGCTGCCAATGCAACGGGTGCCTGAGCATATTGGCTCATTTCTTCCATATAGCGATGGTGCAGTACTACGCACAGTTAAATTCGAGAGCGCGCATAACCCAAAGACAATACGCCAATATCCAGCATATATTGTTGGAGAATCTGGCATTTGTTTAAATAGCCTAAGCAAACCAGCGTATTGGTTATTCTGGCAATGGTAGGTTTTAGGTAGTCCTGTCATTTTTGCCAGCTCGAGATTACCAAGAACTTGGTGCTGTAAAGAAAAACAACGCAGAAGTTCAAGGCCACGTGCCAAAGACGCAATAAACTGAGGATTGTTTTCTCGATGAATATGGGAAATTGGATCTAAACGAATTTCATCAAAATTGAGTGGTTTATCATTTTTTTTAAGTTCAGTACTTTTGCGACATTCCATGCTCAAACAGAAGGCTAAAGACCGATAATAGAGTATTTTCATTTTGTATTGTAAGTATCCTCCATTCATCGCAAGATACGATGAATGGATCTGATGAATACATGTAGGGCAGATCAATTATCCAGAAACATTTTCAATGACCATCGCTAAGCCTTGTCCTACACCAATACACAAGCTCACCACCGCATACCGTTTATTACGACGCTGAAGTTCTCTAGCAACCGTAAGAGCTAAACGTGCACCGGAAGCGCCCAGTGGATGACCGATCTGCAATTGCGCCGCCGTTTGGGTTTACACGCGGGTCATCAAGCGAAATGTCTAATCCCTTTAAACATGAGAGTACTTGTGAGGCAAAGGCTTCATTAATTTCGATAATATCTAAATCATCTAGCGTAAGTCCTGCACGCTGTACTGCTTTTTTGATGGCTTCAATTGGGCCAGCACCCATAATTCGAGGTTCAATACCTGCTGCTGCCGCAGAAAGTATTTGTAGCCATAGGCTTTAATCCATATTTTTGACCTACCTGTTCAGAACCGATCAGCAGTGCCGCTGCTCCATCATTAATCCCTGATGCATTACCTGCTGTCACTACACCACCTTCAAAAAGAGGCTTAAGTTTACTCAAGGCATCGACGGTTGAGCTTGGGCGAGGGTGTTCATCTTCGCAGATGAGTTTAGGTGGCAGTTTCTTACCCTGAGGCACTTCAACAGGCGTGATTTTCGTCAGTAAAAAAACCATCTTGTTGGCTTGCTGGTATTTTGCCTGTGAATCTGCTGCAAACTGATCGGCCTGTGCACGGTCTATACCATATTCCACCGCGACATTGTCGCCTGTTTCAGGCATGGAGTGCCCACCAAACTGCGCGGTAATTTTTTTATTTGGGAAGCGGGTACCAATGGTGGTGTCATAATTTTGCTTCGCGGCTAACGCACTTTCTGCCTTGCCCATCACAAATGGCGCTCTAGACATGCTTTCTACTCCACCCGCAATGTATAAATCGCCTTCACCACAGGTAATTGCACGTGCCGAATCGATGACTGCCCCAAGGCCGCTCGCACAGAGACGATTGATCGTCTGACCCGGTACCGTTACGGGTAAGCCTGCGAGTAATGCAGCATGCCGCGCAATATTGCGACTGTCTTCACCCGCTTGATTGGTATCCCTAAAATAACATCTTCAATGTCTGCACCGGTACGCCGGTTTTTTCAATGAGTCGTTGAATGACCAATGCGGCCAAATCGTCTGGTCGAATCGAGGCCAATTCACCTGCATGGCGACCAAATGGTGTACGTAAATCCGTCGTAAATATATGCATTTTAACATGTCTGAAATCCTGAATTATGATGCGCTATAGGGTAAGGGGTAATTGTAATGTCACTCTACGTTGCAGCCATGGACTAGGTCGATAACGTGGGTCTAGGGTAAGTGCTGAGATGCGCGTTAGAATCAGTAAAATCTTATCGGCGCCCAGTACTTCCACCCACTCAATTGGGGCCGTGTGGATAGCCTAATGCCCAAACGTACTGCTGCATTGATTCATCTACGGTTGCAATACTTTGCTGAGCCATGTCACAGCCCAAGTTAATCACCATGGCCAGTACGCGCTGCGCAACAAAGCCAATACTTTCTGCAATCGTGCTTGCACCAACGCCGTCAAGGTTGAAAATAGAATGTGCAGCTTGGCAAAGTTCTGGTCGTGTTATCAGTGAAGGCATCAAGGTTCGATGGCGCTCAAGCCCATACAGTAGATCAATCGCAACACATTGTTTGGCATCGAGTCTAATCGCTTGCGGCATGTGTTGTATCTTCGCCGTAGCAGGCCAATAAACATAAGCTGTCTGGCTGCGGTGTTGCGCCGTTATCCATTGTGATCTGCTGTTGTTTTAATAATCCATCAGGGCATCTTGGTCGGACCGTATAATCTGCTGCAATCCAGACCGCTGGATATTGCTCAAGCCGAGCGACATGTGAGGGGGCGGCTTCATTGGTTTTTTTTACCAGCTTCATAACGATAAAATCCCTGGACCGGTCTTACGTCCAAGTTGTTTACCCGCTAAAAGTTGTTGGGTAAGCGGGTTTGGACGATGTCGTGGCTCTTGCATAATTATTGCTGATAAATAGACTCCATGACAGGATGTGATACATCTAATCCGTCAGATCAGTAGCTCAATGGCGCCCATTTTAAAGCCAACACCCTCTCTTAATATCCGGTCATTTCACTGATGCGGTTGTACCGATTCATGAGTATTATGTCAGTGGCTTCGGTGCAATAGCCACGGCGGCATGGTTTACGATAAAGCCCGGTGTGTCTTTTTGCCACGACTGCCCGATGTCCAAAGGTGCCTGATGAACAGTTGCCATCATGGTCTCTACATGTTTTTGCATCGGTTTTTAAACCTTGTATACTTCGACCACTTTCATATGAAGTGAACAGGGTTAAAAAAATGATAACCAATTACACTTTGGAATACGACACTGCGCCGCATCGGGGGGGGGGGGGGGGGGGGGGCAGTCACAGACGGGAATGAGGTGTTAGAGCTAATCGTGCTGTCGGCACACTCTCTTCAAGCTGCTGCTTAAGCCGTTGATTGTCTACCGCTCATACTTGGCCTCAATAATCAGATCACATAACTTTTTCAGATCAGGTTAGGCTTTCGGGGGTCACGATCAGGCAGTCGATGGCCTTTGAGCCTGTTCAGACGTGATTTTATTTTTTTCGACCAGTTTTTTTATTGAGGGGTTTCATTCAGTTATCTTTGGCTTGTAAGGTCTGCGCCTTCTTTAGTGTCATACAAATAGGTGGTATTTCCCTGATTGAGCTTCAATTGGCAATTCCACTGCCCCATAATGCCGACCCCAATAATCCCTATATGTTGTATTTGCTGTGGTCATAGCCGTGTCGTTCCTCGGTATTTGATTATTCTCTTAACGTTTGCACAAGTTTTAAAAAATTATTTGACCCTATAAACGGGTTTGCGTTTTTCCATAAAGGGACTGATACCTTCGATTTACTTGTGTTGAAAAAAGCGTTGAAAAGACTTCCGTTCTAATGTCCCAGCCCGCATTGAGAGGTACATCTTCAACTGTGTAGCGGCCACTTCTTAAATCTCTGTACGCAATAGGCGGCTTGCGGGCAAGGTTTTCTGCCATTTTGATGCAGTTGCAATCGTGTCTGACATCTTCGGTACTTGAGATACCAGCCCAATGCGATAGGCTTCAATCGCAAGGTACCAATAACACCAGCTGATCGTGCGCCATAGCGTGAATTTACCGACCGCAAACACGAACAGGCCTGCGTTCCACCTGCACACCGGCATAATTCCCACTTTCATTTCTGGCTGGCCAAAATTGGGGCCTATTTTCCGGCAATGATAATGTCCTATGCATGCAAGCTCACACCCCACCCAAGGCAAAGCCGTTCACTGCTGCAATAATTGGTTTTGGACACTGCGCAATGGCATTCCAGTAACGTTCGGTGTGTCTGAGCAACATCTCTGTAGAGGTAGCATTTGCCATTTTCTTTTTAAATCTTCACCCGCACAAATACCGAGTCTCCACCATTGAGTACAATCGCATGAATATCATCATTAAAGCTTAAATCGTTAAATGCTCGAGCCAAATCTTTACGGATTTGCGTATTGAGCGCATTTTTTGCTTCTGGTCGATTAATTTTCACAACGGCTATGTTTTTAACTGAATAATCGACTTCTACGTAACATTCCTGTTGAAGATTTGTCATTTTATTATCCTTAATTTCGCACATCAAAACACTGTTCCTCATATCATGCGTATTTGTGATTTTTTTTCAAGCACTTTTTCCTTAATTGCGTATCATTTTTAAAAGATAAACAAAATAAAGCATCAAAAATTCAAAATTACGATAAAAATTTCGTTTAACGAATTTTATTTTTAAAAAGTATTGTAAATTTGGTTTTAGTTCTCGTAGTATGAAATTAGTTCTAAATTAATTTAGATATGAGAATTTGGTGGACAGGGAGAACACACATGATTCCCGCGATTGATAGGAAGGTTTGCAGCAGTTTACTTTCCAACCATTCGAGACTTTGATCCCGCATGAATTGATTCCAGAGGCACGAATTAGATGAAAATGATCGTATTCCACAGGATTCGTGCAGCAAATGCGTGGAAATGGGCCTATTCGGATTCACCATATCAGAAGAATAATGGCGGCCTTGGTATTACCATGGAAGAAGAGGTGTCAATGGTGCATTTGAATTGGGACATACATCGCCAGCGTTTCGTTCACTGATTGGAACAAATAATGGCATTTGGGCTCGAGTGGCTTATTATTGATGGTACAGAATGACAAAAGCAAAATACCTGCCCAAAATATGCCAGCGGGAGATTTATTGGTTCGTTTTGGCTCCTGAACCAGAAGCAGGATCTGATGCAGCATCCTTGAAAAAACGACGAAGCAGTGAAAGACGTGCTTTTATTGATCAATGGAACCAACGCTACATCACCAATGCACCAACATTCTGCAACCTTTACCGTGATGGGCGGCGAACCGAATCCAGAGATCCGGGGGCAGGAGGAATTTCAGCATTTTGGTTGAGGCCAATACACCAGGAATATCGTTAGGAAATCGACAAGAAAATGGGCCAGAAAGGCTCACATACCTGTGATGTTATTTTTGAAAATTGTCGTGTTCCGGCTTCAGCACTCGATTGGAGGCGTAGAGGGCGTTGGCTTTTAAAAACCGCATGAAGTACTCGATAAGGTCGCTTACATATGGTGCGTATAGTGTTGGAATTGCCCGAGGCGCATGCTCGATGAATGCACTGCGCTATGCGGTAGAACTCAAACAATTTGGTCAACCATTGCCAATTTTCAATTGATTCAAGCCGATGCTTGCCGATCCAAAGGCTGATATTATGTCAGCAAAATGCATGGTGCTTGATGCGGCCGACGTCGTGATGAATGTGCAGAATATCAGTACAGAGCCTCATGTGCCAGTATGTTTGCTACTGAAATGTGTGGCCGTGTGGCAGATCGCTGCGTACAGATACACGGCGGGCGCTGGATATTCAGCGAATATTCAATAGAACGTTGTTATCGAGATGTTCGTTTGTTCCGTTTATACGAAGGCACAACTCAGGTTCAACAGCTCATTATTGCCAAAAACATGATTAAGGATATTACACACTAAACAAAAGTATATGAGGCAGAGGATGCCTCATCATTTAATTGTCTGAGGAAATAGACATGACAACGGATACAATTACACAAGATCGTCCTGTTGCAGTGATTGAAACACCAAAAAGATTTGGATTACCGCGTTTGTTTTTGCTTTTTTTAGCGCTATTGTGCGATGGCGCAGACCTTGGATTTCTGGCACTAAGCTTAACTAGCTTAAAGGCAGAGTTTCACCTCACGGGAGTACAGGCTGGTACTTTAGGCAGTTTGACTTTACTCGGATCGGCTATAGGCGGCTTGTTTGGTGGTTGGGCATGTGACCGTTTTGGACGAGTCAGAATTATTGTTTTTTTTGTTGCTTACTCGTCGATTCTCACCTGTGCGCTCGGATTTACTCAATCTTATATGCAATTTGCATGTATACGTGTGCTTGGAGCAATGGGGCTTGGTGCGCTATATATCGCGTGTAATGTGCTGATGTCTGAAATGGTGCCTACCAAACACCGCACCACCGTCTTGGCGACACTCATGACTGGCTATACTTTAGGCTTCATTGCTTGCAACCTTACTCGCGGGACATATTATTCCCGATCATGGCTGGCGCTATTTGTACTGGTTATCGATTACACCTATTGTATTATCATTTTTATGCATTTTATGGTGCCTGAGCCAGCATCATGGAAAATATCATTCGAACGACGTGCTCGTGTGCATGCCCAGCAACCAGCTGTAAAATCTACAAATCCATATCGGGAAATCTTTAAAGAGCGTCGTCATGGCGTCATGTTTTTACTTTGGGTGGTGAGTACAGGCGCCTTACAGTTTGGTTATTATGGTGTGAGTAACTGGTTACCTGCCTATTTAGAATCTGATCTTGGTATTAAATTTAAAGAGATGGCCATGTATATGGTCGGTACCTTTATGATCATGATCTTTGCCAAAATTATTGCTGGTATGATTGCCGACCGTTTGGGCAGACGCGCTGTTTTTGCCTTTGGTACGATTGGTACCGCACTGTTTATTCCGGTGATTGTTTATTTAAACACGCCTATGAATATCTTATGGCTCATGTTGATGTTTGGGTTTTTATATGGCATTCCGTATGCAATTAATGCCACATACATGACCGAAAGCTTTCCAACCTCAATGCGTGGCTCTGCCGTCGGGGGTGCCTATAACGTAGGCAAAGTGCTCTCTATTTTTTCTCCACTTACCATTGGTTATTTATCACAGCAAGGTTCTATTGGTTTAGGGCTACTCGTGATGGCTGCGGCGTACTTTATTTGTGGTGTCATTCCTTTGTTATTTATTAAAGATCGTTTGTTTAATCCACAAAAAGCAGATTAACTCTACGTAATTTTAAATGCGTAGAAAAGATTTCAAATGATTTTAGCAACAATAATGAGAACAATGGATCAATTAAAAAAGGTGTATCAATGAAAATGGAAGTTTAGATTCGATACAAAATGACGTGGTTCAAACGCCTAAGCGTATCTGGATGACTGCATTTATTTTTTGTTTTTTTGTTTTATTGTGCGACGGTGCCGACATCGGAATTTGGCATTTACATTGACTAGTTTAAAGGCGGAGTTTGGCTTGACCAGTGTTCAAGCAGGAGCACTGGGAAGCTGGTCAATTTTAGGCATGGCCATTGGCGGATTGGCGGGTGGTTGGGCCAGTGATCGTTTTGGTCGCGTACGGATTATTGTGATTGCCACTGCCGCATTTGCAATTTTATCTGCATGTACGGGTTTTGCGCAGTCTTATACCAAATCGCAATTTTAAGAACGATTACCTGCATGGGGCTGGGGTGCCTGTATATCGCCTGTAATACCCTAATGTCGGAATTGGTGCCAACCAAATATCGCACCACAGTTCTGGCCACACTCATGACGGGATATACCCTGGGCTCGTTAGTTATTACAGGTCTATCGGGTTGGATTATTCCAGAGTTTGGCTGGCGAATGCTGTATTTCATCACCATCATTCCCATTGTACTGGCTATTTTGATGTGGATGCTGGTACCAGAACCTGCCTCTTGGCAACGTGCACGTGATTTAAAGTTGCATGCTGCACCCACAAATCATGCTCAATCGAAAAACCCGTATGTCGCTCTTTTTAAAGATAAACAGCACGGCAGAATGCTGATGCTCTGGTCATTTAGTTCTGGATTTTTACTGTTTGGTTACTTTGGAGTCAGTAACTGGCTGCCTGCTTATCTTGAGGCCGAACTCGGCATCAAGTTTAAAGAGATGGCGGTATACATGATTGGTACCTTTATTACCATGATGTTTGCAAAAGTAGTGGCTGGTTTTGTAGCGGATCGTATTGGTCGGCGCATTGTGTTTGCTTTTGGCACCTTTGGAACAGCCCTGTTTATACCGGTTGTGGTCTACTTTCATACCGCTCAGAACATTGGCTGGCTGATGCTGATCTTTGGTTTTCTCTACGGGATTCCGTATGCCATCAATGCGACCTATTTAACTGAAAGTTTTCCAACCTCGATTCGTGGTACAGCAGTGGGTGGTGCCTTCAACATTGGACGTATTGGGCTATTTTTGCACCGATCGCGATTGGATATCTTGCCATGCACAATTCCATCGGTGCCGGATTGTTACTCATGGGCGTGGCTTATTTTATGTGTGGCCTCATCCCGACATTACTGATTAAGGATCGTTTATACGATCCGCAACGTGCGGATTGAATCCGGTTTGTTTATCGAAACCATTCAAGGAATAGATGATTATGGTGAATAAAATCACGACAAACATAGAGTCGGTCTTAAAATCGATTCCAGATGGTGCAACCATTATGACCAGTGGCTTTGGTACGACAGGGCAGCCCGAAGCCTTGATTGAAGCGCTCATTGATATTGGCACCAAAGATCTGACCATTATTAACAATAATGCATCTTCTGGGCCGGGAGGGCTCACCAAGCTATTTTTGGCCGGTCGAGTGAAAAAGTTAATCAGTTCGTATCCTAAATCCATCAGCTCGACAGTATTTGCAGATTTATATCGTGCAGGGAAAATTGAACTAGAACTGGTGCCTCAAGGTAATTTGGCCTGTCGAATTCAAGCTGCTGGCGCTGGTTGGGTGCAATTTTACCCCAACCGGCTATGGAACCAAAATTGCCGAAGGAAAAGAGACACGTCATATCAATGGTAAAAACTATGTACTTGAATATCCATTAGAAGCGGACTATGCCCTGATTTATGCAGATAAAGCGGATCGATGGGGAAATCTAACTTACCGAAAAGCTGCCCGAAACTTTGGTCCTATTATGGCCAAAGCTGCAAAACAGACCATTGTACAAGTGAACCAAACCGTTGAACTGGGAACACTCGATCCTGAAAGTATCATTACCCCGGGATTTTTGTTCAACATGTCGTTGCAGTAGGAGACATTTAATGCATGTTCAAAAAAGAAATCGCGAAGAAATTGCTGCGCTTATTGCACAGGATATCCCTGATGGTGCCTACGTAAATTTAGGAATTGGCCTTCCTACGCATGTGGCGAAATATTTGCCAAAGGACAAAGAGATTTTCTTGCACTCGGAAAATGGTGTCTTGGCATTTGGTCCACCACCTATGGCAGGTGCAGAAGATCCCGATCTGGTCAATGCAGGAAAAGAGTTGGTGACGCTCCTTGATGGTGGATGTTTTATGCATCACGGTGATTCGTTTGACATTATGCGTGGCGGCCATCTGGATATTTGTGTGATTGGAGCATTTCAGGTGGCAATCAATGGAGATCTGGCCAATTGGCACACAGGGCGAGTCGATGACTTACCTGCGGTCGGCGGCGCAATGGATCTGGCAGTTGGTGCAAAAGCATTTTTGTATATATGGAACACATCACCAAAAAAGGTGAACCCAAAATTGTGGAAACACTACATTATCCGATTACTGGGCAGCAATGTGTGGATCGAATTTACACCGATCTATGTGTGATTGAATTAAAAGCAGGTCAGGCGCATGTCATTGAAATGGTCGACGGACTAACATTTGAAGCATTGCAGGCTGTGACCGGATGTAAATTAACTGATGCAAGAGCCGCTACATGATGATGTGATCAGTACAGCAGTGTGATCTCTCAGGTTGAAATCAAAATAAAATCTTTAAGGATAAAAGATGAAAAAACTATTACTGGCTGTGGCTTGTACCACGGCCTCAGGAGCGCTTTTTGCAAATTCGGGTACTACAGAACAACGAATTCAGACATTAGAGATGGAGGTTAGCGCGCTTAAAGGCCGATTTGGCTCAGCAAAAAACAACAAAATCAATCGGTTGAAAGTGTTCAGGCACAGCAAGTGAGTACACCTCAAAATACAGCCCAAAAGATAAAGTAATTCCACCGTCTTGGGTCAATTGGACGGATCAAGTGAAGGTGTATGGAATTGCACGTCTTGATGCCGCTGTAGATTTTCAGTCTTCACCAGACAGTGGCGGACGTACTACGAGTAGTCTATATCGTACACCTTTTGAAAGTGGCACCAGAGCCAATCACGCACGTTCGGATGCCAGTATTAATGCCAGTCGAATCGGCGTGTATTTTAATAATCCCGATAAAACAATTTTAGGTAATGTCGAAGCAGACTTTTTTGACAGCTCGACCATGGGTACAGGCGATGGTAAATTCCGTATCCGACATGCATTTTTCACTTATAAAGATTGGACTTTTGGTCAAACATGGTCCTTGATGTCGAATATGGAAACTCGAACGGAGTCTGTCGATTATACGCAGTTCTTAGGTACCTCATACACCCGCCTGCCACAAGTACGATATGACTGGAAAATAGATACTCAGCAGGACTTGAAATTAGCACTGGAATACACCGGTTCACGCGTATCGGCGTTGCCGTCTTTCACCACACGTTATAGTTATAAACAGGGCCCACTCTTGGTTTTGGCACAAGGTTTTGTCAATGAAAAATCGGTCGATGTTGGGACAGAGAATATTAAAAAAATCAGTTGGGGCGCTGGTGGTGGCTTAAAATATGCCTTTACACCTATGCAATCGATTCAAGCCAATTATCAATATATCGTGGGCGATCAAAAATTTATGCCTTATACCGCGCAAAGTGGGCTGGCCAATGCATCTACGCTCAATGCTGCTGGAGACTTTTCTTTAAATCAGGATAAAACGGCATTGGTCATGAATAAGTTGCATGCCTTTAATTTAGGATATACCTATAAGTTTAGTCCGTATTGGCGCACCAACTGGTCAGCATCGTTATTTAAGTATGACGATCGTACCACCTATGCAAAACTAAATCCCGATGCCAATAAGCAGCTTGTCGATTACGCAGCAAACTTATTCTATAGTCCGAATACTCAACTCGATTTCGGTATTGAATATCATCAGGGGCAGCGAAAAGTGTTTGATGGTCGTACCGCCGATGTGTCACGAATCAATGTTGTCTCTATGTACAAATTCTAGTTTGGGATGATCTAAATACAATGCAAAATGTCATGCAGTCTGCTGCTCAACCCTTGAATATGTCACGAGGTTTGGTATTTATCTTGGCCATGACATGCGGCATTTGTGCAGGCTCAAACTATTATAATCAGCCGTTGATCTATTCTATCGCGCACGCATTAGGAGTCAGTCCAGATCAAGCGGCACTAGTGATTGTGATTGGGCAGCTCTCATATGCGGTGGGGCTGTTTTTTACTGGTGCCGCTGGGCGACTTTTTTGAAAAAAGACGCTATATCGTTCTGTTAATGTTATGCACCGGATTTTCACAAATCGGCATTTCATTTAGTCCAAACCTGAGTGCATTGTATGTTTTAACATTCATGTCGACATTTTTTTCGGTATCGACACAAGTGCTGGTTCCTTTTGCGGCTGGGCTGGTCTCTACACAGCAAAGCCCCCGTATTGTGGGTACGCTCATGAGTGGCCTGTTTATGGGGATTTTATTGGCCCGATCTGTTGCAGGCTTGATCTCTACATTGTGGTCGTGGCACGCGGTCTATTTACTCAGTGGTGGATTAATCCTGATTTTTGCAATTGTGGTTTGGTTCCGTTTACCTGAAGCACATCGAAGCGCGCAGATCAAACTTTGGCAAATCTATGTATCACTTTTTACGCTTGCCACCCATGAGCCACATTTGATTCGGCGTGGTATTGTAGGTGGTATCGGTTTTGGAATTTTAGCGCTCATCTTTACCACCATGACTTTTTTACTGGCCAATGCACCTTACTATTTTAATGATTTTCAAATTGGTGTATTTGGTGTGGTAGGGCTGGCTGGTGTATTTGCGACACATTGGGCAGGTAAAAAATTGCTAAAAAACAAGAAAATTTAACCGCATTGCTCAGTTTGATCTTACTTATAGCAGCATGGTTTCCATTATTTTTTGCTCAAAAATCATTGATTCTTTATGCTTCAGGTGTAATTTTGGCCTATTTTGGATTATCTGCATTACACGTATTGAATCAAAATCTGGTCTATCGGATCTCACTTCAGGCAAGATCAAGAATTAACTCGATTTACATGACATTGTATTTTGCAGGTGCTGCACTGGGCTCACTCATGGCGGTCTATGCTTGGAAACATTGGGGCTGGACCGCCTGTGCAAGTATAGGTTTAGGTATGGCGATACTCAGTTTTATGATTGATCGTTATGACTTTTATATCATGAAACGCTCGGCTGATTGCGACTAAACAAAGCGTTTCATCGCGCTGACTTAACGTCGGATAATCATAAAGGTTGCTGAGGCAAAGGCATAAATCTTACCTTGATCATCAACAATTTTACCCTCGGTGGTAATGATATTCCGTCCCGCATTAATCAGCTCCCCATGCGCATAATAGGCGGTATCTATTTGCATAGGACGGATCATCTTCACATTTAAATCAATGGTGCCGTAGCCCGTATTTGGGCCGAGTACCGAATGTGCTGCGCCGCCCGTGGATGTATCTAAAGCAGTGGCACAAAAAACCGCCGTGTACGCCACCCTTGTACATTTAAGTGGCTTTTATTGGGAATCACTCTATACACCACTTTTCCTTCAGATGCTTCAATTAATTCCATTGGCAAGGTGTGTGCCATTGGGGAGGCATCTACTTCTCCTTGTTTTAAAGCGGTTAAAAACTCAAGACCCGTTTGCATATGACATCCTTGTTAAGTGGTAGAATAAAACAGAATTAAACATACTATAAAAACAAATTATTCAAAATATAATTTTGCATAACAAAAATTAAATTTATTTTCAGTTTTTATTTAATATTTTTATTAATACCTTGATAAGTTATTAAGATATTGTAATTATTCATTTATTTTTAAAATAAAAATTCCTCTAATCTATATATTTGCATAGTTAGCCTTGAATTCATGTTGTTTTGCAGAAATTAATTTTGCATTATGAAATTAAATTGGTTATTTTTGATTCATAGAATTACAAGATTGGATGTGTCTATCCATCACTTACAACACTGCAAGGGATTACAGAGATGCCGGTTTATCAAGCGCCACTTCGTGATATGCAATTTGTTTTACATGAGCTTCTAGAGGTTGAAACTACATATCAGCAATTTCATGATTATAAGGATATGCTCAGCACAGAGGTGATCAATCAGTATTTAGAGGCAGCCGCAGATTTTTGTGAAAATGAAATTGCACTGCTCAATCAATCTGGTGATCAGCACGGGTGTCGATTACATGAAGGTGTTGTGACCACGCCACACGGCTTTAAAGCAGCGCATCAAAAATATGCCGAGCTGGGTTTTCCATCCTTGACAGCAGATCCCGAATATGGCGGGCAAGGGATGCCAACCTTGTTTCGAATCGCAATTTCTGAAATGTTGTGCGGCTCGAATTGGTCTTGGGCCATGTATCAAGGGCTTTCACATGGTGCAATGCGTACGCTTGAGCATCATGGTACACCTGAACAAAAACAAAAATTTCTGAGTAAACTGATTACAGGCGAATGGACGGGCACCATGTGCCTCACCGAGTCACATGCCGGATCAGATTTAGGCTTGATACGTACAAAAGCAGAACCCAATGCAGACGGGAGCTATGCAATTTCTGGTGAGAAAATCTTTATTTCTGCCGGAGAGCACGATTTAACCGAAAATATTGTACATATTGTGCTGGCACGTTTGCCTGATGCACCTGCTGGAACCAAAGGCATTTCGCTTTTTATTGTGCCAAAATTTAATCTTGATGAGGCGGGAAATATTGCAGATCGAAATGCAGTGCTGTGTACATCAATCGAGCATAAGATGGGGATTCATGGGAACGCGACCTGCGCACTCCATTTTGATCGAGCAACAGGCCACTTAATTGGTCCGCCACATCGTGGGCTCAATTGTATGTTTACTTTTATGAATACTGCACGTATTGGAACGGCTGTACAAGGATTGGCAGCATCACAAATAGCCTTTCAAGGGGCTTTGGCTTATGCCAAAGATCGTTTGGCTATGCGTGGACTTTCGGGTGCACATTATCCCGAAAAAAATGCCGATCCGATTATTGTCCATCCCGCTGTTCGTAATATGCTCATGACGCAAAAAGCTTTTGCAGAAGGCGGCCGTGCACTTGTGTATTTTTTAGCACAGCATGCAGATATTATCGAAAAATCAAACGATCCTGCCCAAATTCAACACTCCGATGAACTACTGGCCTTTTTAACTCCAATTGCCAAGGCATTTTTGACCGAAACAGGCAATGAGTCGGCTAAACATGGTATTCAAATATTTGGTGGACATGGATTTATTGTAGAACATGGTATGGAGCAAATTGCACGTGATGCCAGAATTTCTACGCTTTATGAGGGAACCACTGAAATCCAGTCGATCGACTTACTTGCGCGTAAAGTATTAAAGTCTAAGGGTAAACTTCTGAACAATATGCTTGATTTGATCGATACATTTATTGAAACGCATCATGCAGATCCAGCGTTGAGTCTATATATTGAAAAGCTCATTGCGTTAAAAGGAGAGTGGTTGAATCTTACTCAAGAGATTACAACGGTTGCAAAGCAAAACCCTGAAGAAATTGGCGCTGCCAGTGTTGATTACTTATATTATTCTGGTTATGTAGTATTTGCTTATCTGTGGGCAAAAATGGCACAAGTTGCCTATGAAAAACAACAAAATACAGCACAGGATACTCGTTTTTATGCGGCTAAAATTAAGACTGCGAATTTCTTCTTCGATAAGCTGCTGACCAGAACACAAAGCCATGCCGCTTCAATTAAATCAGGCGCTTCCTCTGTAATGGCATTGAGTGAAGAGGACTTTGCTTTTTAAAAAACAGATGATGTTTGAAGGTATCAGATTCTATTGATATACATTTTAAGCGCGACATTTTCACTGTTATTATACTCAGCCCATGATGAGGCTGAGTATTTCTTTATAAAATGATCAGATACGATCATCGAACAAGATGTATGGAAAATGAATTATAAAATATTGCGTAACTCACGTGCTGTTTCTTGCAATAGGGGCAAGATATGCTGAATCAGATATTCTTTTGTGGTTCGCATCGTGGGCGACACAATATTGAGGGCGGCTACCACACGTGATTGCTGCCCATAAATAGGAACAGCCAGTGCATGTACACCGAGTTCATGTTCTTCACTTGAATAACACCAACCCTGTTCTTTAATTTCAGATAATAGATCTAGAAAAATCACATTATCGGTATGGGTATACTTGGTTAAACGCTGTAAAGGGTACTGATTTAGCCATTCTTGTTGTGCGAAATCATCTAGATAGGCCAACAGAATTTTTCCAGCTGAGGTGGCATGTGCAGGAAGTCGATTGCCCAAATGTAATCCGTAAGGATTTACACGATCTGTCTGTTGATGCGCTGCGCTACGTGCAATGGTAATGGCTTCATATCCATCTAATACCATCACGGAGTAGATTAAGGAAGTTTGTGTGGTCAGTAAGTTGAGCAGGGGTTGCGAAATTTTTGGAAGCTGGGCACCGCCCAAATAAGAGCCTGAAAATTTTAAAATTTTTGGTGTTAAATAAAAGTAATGACCATCTGAATCTAGATAACCAAGATACTCCAGCGTGAGTAGATGCCGACGTGCTGCTGCGCGCGTCATGCCGGTGCGTTCGGCTGCCATGGTAATATTAAGGCGATGACGATCTGTGCCAAAGCTATCAAGTATTGCCAGACCTTTGCTAATACCTGCAACAAAGTCTTCATGACGAATCGTTTTTTTATTGGCAGGATTTTGAAGAATATTTTCTTCTCTGACTGAATTTCTATCCATGACGCACTCAAAATATGTTCGTTACAATACAGGTCATATTGCATGCTTACTATACTCTGAAAACGGATCAATTAAATGATGTTTTGTTCGAACATCGAACATAATTTTTATAAATCGAACAAAACCTTGTGAGTTGCTCTAGCGCTCATTCATAAAATTATAAAAAATGATCAAACAAGGGAATCCTACTAAATGACTAAGGAATAGTGATTTGTATCTCTCATTCATCTCCTTCTTCATGTCTGTTTCCTTCCTTTCAAATTTGCTAGATGCACATTGGAGTTATCTA
>CM032471.1:27412046-27428013 GCA_019059595.1 Marasmia exigua
TTAAGTATGCGCAGATACTTGTGTCAGGCGGCCCCGCTCTTCCTATAGCTAAGTTATCAATTGTGTATTGTAGTTACAGAGAAACAAAATTCGATATCACAATAATGTTTTAACAAAAAGTTAAATGGGTGGGTATCCATAATATTTTAAATTAGCAAACTTAAGCCGACGAGTACATACACGCATGCGCGAGCGAAGCTGTGTGGTGGTGCGTAAGCGACGCGTCGCTGTGTGTGTGTAAGTGCGAGCGAAGCTGTGTGGTAGTGCGTAAGCGGCGCGTGGCTAGCTGTGTGTGTGAGTGTAAGCTCCCTGCGAATGGCAGAAGCGAATGGCAGAAAGATGCGATAATGTAGATAGTTGATTTTAATTTTAGTTTTAATCTTAATTCTATTTTAATACAATTTAGTTAAATTACATCATTACATAGGCACACATCTAACTTTTTGACTGGAAGGTGACGGGAGTATATGACCTGGACTAACAATTTATCGCTTAGAAACAGCTCAATATTTAAACACACGCCTATTTTAATCCATGTACATTTATTTGAAAAAACTAGATACAGAAATACTCTAACAGTTTTTATTCATATTGTGATGTTGGTTGCCCTCATATGACGCTTCCTAGGTACGAGTAGCAATAGCAATTATCCTATGGGTAGACGTGTTCCATCGTCCGTGCTCTCAGTAAATCTTATTAGCGGTTGGAAGTGCAATTCTGATAAATGTATTTTCCGCTGCGTGAAGATAATTTGATTGTAATTTTAGTTAGAGTTTTTAAAATTTTGTTCTCATATCAGAGACCAATTTTCATTTTGCTCTTGTTTTCTTCTTCAATTAATGTTCTAAATTATTTATTTGGTGGCTGTAAATTATTTGTGTGAATAGTAAAATATCATAAGGGCCTCTTTTTTTTGCACGTGTGATTCCGCCAATGTCAAGTGTTTGGAGAGACACGTTATATATTAATATTGACCGGTTCAATTTTAAGGTCTCCGATCTATTTTGAGGTCTTCTCTTTTGTTAGGGCCAGCATCTAAAACAAATTAAAAGCAGCACATATAGACAACACAGCAGGCACAATGGCACAGACAGCCACATAAACGAAAGACAGAACAGAACAACATTTAACAATGATAATGTAGGGGTGGGAATAAAAACCCCATAAGGGCCTCTGTCGTGTTTGGATAACGGCCACTGATTAACAGTCATAAATAAGACCCATGATAATACAGATGGCTTAACACCTCCTTAGGAGGGAATCATCATTCTTTCAAACTTTTTTAATGTGATAGGTAGCAGACGGAATATCTGGTGGTAGGTCGTATAGAAGTAACTCAAAACCAGTGAAGTCACAAGGACGCTGCCGACATTTTCCTCCAACTTAAACCTTTGGTAACCTCACTCAGCGAAATAGTACAGCCGCTGCTTAACGCCGGTTTTCATTTAATTTAAGCCAGCGTTGTCCTAATCAAAGTGCGGTATTTGGGACACAAAGTGTTATCTTTCCCGTGAGATTCAGATCTCACGGGAAAGATAAGATAAGAGGTTCAGACCTCTAAATTTTGTAATAATGTTCTCATCCATTATGCTGCATGATCAGGCAGTTGACCTTTATAAGACACCTCTATGCAAATTACCATGAGGGTAGAAGCGTCGCATTGTTTGTGTTCTCTCTAAATCTTGTTAGCAGTTGGAATGTATTTTCTGGTAATATTAAGGTGGCAAGTACAAGTGCATTAAAGTAATTTGTGTGTAATTCAGTTATCGTTCCCTTGTTGAATAAGCTATTAGGGAAATGGACCTAAATCACGTGACGCGTCGTAATTTTACATTCTACGGATCGGCGATGGTTTGTTAACTTAATGAATAAGAACATGCACCTCTTTATAATATATCAAGTCACCTTATTTTTTCAATTAGCTCGTGGTGAGGCAAACATGTCGCGACGATGCCATATACATAAGTATTTCTATTAGGTAGCTTTCGACATGGTTGAGATAATGATTCTAAACGTCAACCGTGGGAGAGCCAAGCTTCGGCATGAATGGGTCGGCTCGACCGGAGTGATACCACGGCCTCACAGAAAACCGGCGTGAAGCAGCACTGTGCTGTGTTTCGCTGTATGAGTGAGGGTACCGGAGGCCAAATCCAGGGGAAAGGGGGGTTTATAGGTTGGCAGAGCACTTGTGACTCCTCTGGTGTCGCGGTTGTCCATGGGCGGCGGTAGTCGCTTACCATCAGGTGCGTCTGCTCGTCTGCCCCGTATTACATAAAACAACCGGCCAAGTGCGAGTCGGACTCGCGCACAGAGGGTTCCGTACAAACCTGCAAGGTTTACAAAGTTCGTTCATTGCGACAATCGAGTCATAACTATGGTATTTTTATTGCAAAATGAAATTCATAACATTACAATGGGGATAGATGGAGGAGCATAAATTTAAGACAAAGATCTCTTTATCGTTTAAGTAATCCTTTATTTTATATTAACCCATATCATTTCGATAAAAGAATGTCGAAATATAAAGAAGAAGGCTATTTCGTCTTCTTTAAATGTTGCCCTCTCCATACATAGTATAATAACTCGCGGTCATTGCTGTAACTACAATTATGTTTACAATCACAATTTTTTTGGTGGTATAACTACTTAAAATTTTAAGCTTTTCGGAATTTTTCTGTTACTTGTGCTGTAAGCTATTGCTCCTTACCAAATTTCGAGATTCTATGTCAACGGGAAGTGGTCTTTAGGTTTTAATTTCCTTGCGTGTAGTTGGTTGTACTTTTGCGTTTTGCGTTTTTGCGTTGACTTAGATTTTTTTTTCACGGGTTAAAGGCAATTAGATCTAAGTATTTGATATGAATTTCAACTTGATAGCTCTACGCGTTCATGAGGAAAAAAGTAATAAGTTTATATTTATTAAAAATATATATTTTGTAATGTAACTAAAAATTTAAGGTTTTCGGAATTTTTCCTTCATGTGTGCTATAAAACGTTGCTTCATGCCAAATATCAAGATTCTAGGTCGACTGGCAGTACCCTTTAGGTTTTGATTCCCTTGCGAGTACTTGCGAGTTTCAAAATATGCAGCTTAAATTGCTGTTTCTTTTGATTGCGTTGACATCGAAGTTTGATTTTGTTACAGCTTAAAGGTATTATAGACTTGAGTATTTGGTATGAATTTCAATTTAATACCTCTACGCGTTTATGAGGAAATGGGTAGTAAGTTTAAAATTATTAAAAAATATATATTATGTGATGTAACTAAAAATTTATGGTTTTCATAATTTATCCTTTATCTATGCTATAAGACGTTGCTTCGTACCAAATTTCAAGATTCTGAGTTCACGGGAAGCACCCTGTAGGTTTTGATTCCCTTGCAAGTGTCGAAAATTTGCGGCATAAACGGCTGTATCTTTTGATTGCGTTGGCTTAGAAGTTTGATTTTTTCACAGCTTCAAGGGACAGTAGACTTGAGTAATTGATATAAATTTCAGCTTCATACCTCCACGCGTTCCTGAGAAAAAGGGTCTTGACAGACGGACGGACAGACGGACAACAAAGTGATCCTATAAGGGTTCCGTTTTTTCCTTTTGAGGTACGGAACCCTAAAAACCTACTATGATCTTAGTTAGTCTGGTCCCCTGTCCATTGGACTAGTTTTAAGTGAAATCAAATCCATTGTTATATTTTATTGGCAAGTAAATATTTATTCAACTTATAAAATGATAAACACAAGACACTTTTAAAGTATTGAAAAACTAACAACGTTTTAAAACTAAAGCCATTATGACAATGCGAATCTTCCCCGCGCTCGCTTTGAAAAATAGCAATATTATACGAAAAGAAAATCGGATCCTCTTACCTATTCGAATCGATTGAGCTCTCATACCGAATGGAGACGAGTTGCACAATGGTATTCGTCGATTTCCACAATTTAAGGCAGTAAACCTCCTTCTATAAATCTGCTTGGGAAATAGACCATAAAAACGTATTAAGACGCAGTTATAATAAAATAGTTGCCGAGGTAAACACTTCGTTCAAAGTTTTGTTGGAGCGATAAAATTTACGAGTATTTACGATCACGCCAAGGTAGGCGCCTATGCATAATTAAACCGAAATAATGATAGCAGTAAAGTCAAATACTAAATTCTGTATTACATGTAGTCTAAATTGTTAGGTCAAAGTTTTTTTAATAAAAAGATACAATTATTGTGGATCCATTTTACCAAAAAATATCATACTGCCACACTCAGAGTCGTTGATTAGGTAACTTAGTTGGCTACTTAAGAAAAAATATTGATGTCACCGGAAAATAACAAGATCCGTAAGTGTATCAATTTACTAGGAAGTTTATAAACTTTCGTAGGATTCTAACCGGGAGACAAATTGTATTATTTTACGTCCATATTTTCGTACATTGATAAACTTACTGAAATCACTCGTAAAATAATAAGTAAGCAATATCCAAACGCTACGCGCGATCTGATTGGCATTGCCACTATCAACATTGACCAATCAGAGAGCAGTGTGTTATTTTACGTATTTAAAAGATTCGTATTTTAAAAGAGTTTCTGTGATTGGTCGGACTATATAAAATAGTTTATAAATTTACCGTGTGACGTCGGAAATTGATAAACTTACGAAAATATGTACGAAAAATAATACAATTTATCTCCCGTTTAGAATCCTACGAAAGTTTATAAACTTCCTAGTAAATTAATAAACTTACAGATCTCGTTATTTTCCGGTGACATTGACACTTATTAAATGACGTCTCCGAGTGCGGCCGTTAGATTCGGTTTTCAACGGAAGATAAACCGATCTATAAATTTGTAAGCGCATAAATGTCCTCCAAACCAATATTTCGGTTATGGCGGCCAATCTCAGCAATCAGTCATTATAGTGCACAAATGTTTGCGCAGACACAAGTTCACTCGCTTACCGTCATATTTCGATGGGGCACTAGTGTGACATGAACAAAGAGGAAGCGGGCGCAGGACCACAACGGTTTTCCTTTTCCTTTTTTTTTTTTTTCTTCTCGCTGGGGAATGCCGCCGGCCCGTAGTGCAATGGCCGACGTCGCCGCCCAGTGGCGGCGCCTTATGCATACCCTCCTGCTGGGGAGCAGGAGGGTTATGTCGGGCTCTCCTCTGGTGGGGGCTTCTCCTAACGAGAAGCCGGCCAGAGGCATTCCGTACCTATACGGGCGCCACGACCCTCCTCGGGCGGTGCCCGCCTACACGGCGGGCCAGGCGGTTCCTCCCCGGCTTGCTGGCCGGGAGAGGGGGTAGGGACGGCCGGGAAAACTGAGCCGTCCCTACCGGGCTGCTGAGGGAGCCCGTGCAATGCCGGCGCTGGTGACCCCCCACCATGCGCCAGCGGGCTCCCTCTGCGGAGAGGAGCGAGACGCGCATCTGTTCGGCGTCTCCTACCCCTCCTGAGCGCGGGAGCGAGAGGATTTGCTTCGCGCTCGCGCTCCGCCGTCTCCTTCGCTGCCATTACGTGCTCGCAATAGTCAGCGAAGGCCTTCCAGGCCACCTCGCTCACTAGCATAGCTCTCACTATGCTAGGGAGCGAGAGGTCCTGGCCGACCTTCGCGACCAGCGCATCACGCTGCCGAGACCACGACACACACTCCGCCAGGGTGTGGTGTGCCGTGTCCTCGACAGCGCCGCACGCATGGCAGGAAGGCGTCTCCTCCCGTTTGATTAGGTGCAGGTAGTGACCGAAACAACCGTGCCCGGTCATTACCTGCGCCATTCAGAAGGAGACGTTGCCGTGGTGACGCTCAAGCCACAGGTCCAGGACCGGGGCGAGCGCGTCGAGGGTCCTACGGCCGTACGGAGCGGTGGTGAGATACTCGGACCACCACCTTAGGAGGCTCTTCTGAGCCCTCCTCCGTACGGCATCCCTCTCGACGGGGCAGAGGCGTTCCCCCTCTGTCCTACTGACCACCATTTTCTTGTAAACGGTGGTCAGCACCACGGCTTCTAACTCCCATGGAGGGGTCCCAGCGAGCAAGCAGGCCGCGTCAAAGCCTACCGTCCGGTAGGTTTGAGCGACCCGCTGCGCCATCACCCGCTGAGGCCCCCGCAGGAGGGGAGTGTTGTCCCGTCCTGCCAGGGAGTCGGCCCAGACTGGCGCTCCGTAGAGCGCCATGGAACACAGGATGCCGGCGTAAAGACGCCGGCACCTCGAGCCTGGGCCTCCCAGTTTGGGCAGCATCCACGTCAACTTGTCTGCTGCCTTTAGGAGTCGCGGTTGTAGCCCGCGAAAATGCGGGCCAAACTTCCACCGCGAGTCCAAGGTGAGGCCGAGATAGCGCATCTCGGCCTTCACCTCAACCTGGTGTCCCCCCACAGTGATAAGCGCACCGTGGGGGAACGGTTCCCGAACCACAACGGTTTTCCTAGATATGCGGGTACAAGGTCGCCAACTTACTTTGGGCGGACACTGAAAATTCTTAACAGATGTATCTCCCCCAAAGTTTTCCACACAGATCAGTCCTGTGCCGCCCGCAATATTGTAAAGTCTGAAGTGTCTTCCTCGTCTCCTCATCTTAGCGTGTAATTTCTTGTTGCGTTCAAAGCTGTCGCTCTGGAGCCCATGATCCAGGATTTGGGGAGACTGGTGATTAAAATAAACAGACTACCGTCTGACTTTCGCCTGGTTCCCCTGTAAAAGGAAAAGGGGAACATACCAAATGAGTCATGGTGACACGTTTCAGGAACTATCCAAAACGTACAGGTTCCCTCACGATGTTTTCCCTAACCGCCGAGCTAATGGTAGAAACACGCACATAGATAGATGAAAAATCCAGTGGTGCATGACGGATTTTAACCAAAACCGCATGGAAGTCGCGTTCTGAACTAGTGAGCTACCATACCAAGTTTAGTCGGAAGTGTCTCTAAATTGAGCTGGATATTTATTTATTTATTTAAGTAGGTACACAGCAGATTACAGCCATACTTTGTTCTTACTACTAAAAACCCTAACAACCCAAAACCCCTCACAAAACTAAAATAACAAACCCCACAAAAAAAAAAAAAAAAAAAAAAACCATACTAAAATTAAAAATAAAAAAAAAAAAAAGAAAGACTAAAACAACCCAAAAGGACTAAAACTAAAACAACCACAAAAGTAAAAAAAAACCAAACCCAAAAAACTAAAAAAAAACTAACTAAAATAATAAAAATAAAAAACTAAACTTAAATACTAATACTAAACAAAAGACTAAAAAAAAAAAAAAAAATAAAAAACCCCGCAAAAAAAACCCAAAAAAAAACTAGCTATAAAAAAGCTAAGACCAAAAATAAAAACCCAAAAAAAAAAAAAAACCCCCAACTAAAAAAAAAAAATAAATACTAAAAAAAAAAACCAAAAAAACTACTAACCGTTACAGGATCTAGGCAGTAATCCTGGAATAGTGTACACATCATGCATAAAATTTAACTTACACTACATAGTTTAAAAGTAAAAATACTGATTAAATTTAATCAGTGTGAGGTGTGAAAGGTCGAGGATACCTCGGCCCCCAAGATATCACTGACTGTTTTCTTATACCTTGAAATCGCACAAATATGTCTACCTCTTTGTTACTACGAGCCACCTCGTTGTATGTTCGACACATTCTAACTAAGGGGTTGTAGAAAGATGTGTTGTTACGGTGTACTTGCATTGGAAAAGAAAATTCGGTGAACGGATTTTGTATCGAGTGTTAATGTTTAGCGACGATAGGAGTCCAGGAGCGTCAATAGCGGAGTGAATAATCTTATGTAGGTAAAGAAGATCGTATCGTTTGCGGCGAATCTTGAGGGGAGTCACGCCAAACTTAGACAATCTATCACTGTAGCAACGTTATGTACGACCCAGATTATGTTTGCGGGAGATGTACCTTAAGCACCTTCTCTGAACCTTTTCAATATTGTCGCTGTGGACAGCATAATAAGGCGACCAGACAGGACAACAATATTTTAATTTGCTTCTCACCAAGCTGTAAAAAAGACTCAGTATGCTCTGTGGTTTTCGGAAACGCTTAGTTGACCTTAAGATGAAACCCAAGGTGGCATGACTTTTTTTCAATATATTGTCGTAGTGAGGCCTAAAAGTTAACTGTTCGTCCATCAGAACTCCTAAATCTCTAACAACTTCCACTCTTTTCAATATTGTGTCACGAATGGAGTACAAATGCAGTATCTTATTTTTCTTCCTCGTGAAACTTATTATGTAGCACTTATCTACATTTAAAATCATTTTCTTATGTAAACACCATTCCTGTATCTTATGCAGATCGTTTTGAAGGTACGTGCATTGATCTACGGAGTCAATCTGTCTAAATATCTTCAGATCGTCGGCGTATAAAAGGGAAGGGCTGGAGATACGATTACATCGTTTATAAATACGCCGAAAAATAAAGGTCCGAGATGGGAACCTTGTGGAACTCCTGAGGGTATATAAACTGGTGTTGAGGAGTATCCCTTCACAGTAACAAGTTGGGTGCGATTTTCCAAATAAGACGTTATCCATCTGAGTAAAGATCCGTGTATGCCATAATAAGACAGTTTTTTACAAAGTAGAATGTGATCCACTTTATCGAAAGCCTTGCTAAAGTCTAAATAAATAGCATCAGCCTGCCCGACGCCAGCAAAGGTGTGACATAAATAATTCTTAAACTCCAGCAAATTACTAAGAGTAGACCTCCCCTTTACAAATCCGTGTTGCTTCTCAGACATTTGCAATTGCAGGTGATTATACAGCGGTGCGTATACCAGCGATTCAAAAAGTTTCGCGATGCAAGACAATATACTAATGGGTCTGTAATTACAACAGTTAGTTTTATCGCCACTTTTGAAAATGGGGATAATATGAGCGAGTTTCCAGCGCGAAGGGAAAATACCTGATGCAACTGATTTATTAAATAGAATTGCTTAAGGAAGAGATAGTTCATTAGAACAAGCTTTTATAAATTTCGGAGGTATTCCATCTGGACCGGGGCCCTTGCGGGTATCTAACCGTTTAATCTTTGCTTTAATGTCCTGCTCGCTTATTTGTAGATGATATAAAGTAGAGTTGGTAGCATCTGGCATGTTAATAAGGTTATTAGCTTGAGGAGGGGATGATTTCTCGAACACTGACTCAAAGTATTCGGAGAAAAGTTCACATATGCCCTGGCCATTCGTACAAACTTTTTTGGCGTAGGTCATGGTATGAGGAATGCTATCTCTGCTTTTATTATCCTTTATGTAACGCCAGAAAGCCCTAGGATCGTCAGCTAGCGAATCCTCGACGGAGGATAAATATATTTTGTAACATTTTCCAACCAAGAGTTTGCACCTCTTCCGAAGAAGGGAAAATGTATCATAATCTCGAGGATTGCTGTATTTTTTGTATCGCTTATGAAACTTTGCCTTCTCTTTTAAACAATTAATTAATCCGTGACTAAACCAAGCGGGATATTTGTGTGGCGCATTCCTAGTGAGAGACGTGTTAGTCGCTATTGCATCATTAAGTGTGTTGTAAAAATTGGTAACACATACGTTTATGTCAGGTGATGATAATAGTTGACTCCAGTCAGTACCGATAAGATGAGATCTTAAACTAACGTAATCGCATTTGTTGAAGTTATAACGCGGCTTGTTATTAGGTCTTACTGACTTAACCAATTTATGTTTTTCAACACTAATGGAGTAGGCGAGATGATGGGAATCTACACGACAGAGGGGGTCGGTCTCCTGTACGTTGACCAGAGACACAGGTAACGTAGTTAACACTAAGTCCAGATATCTACCATGTACATTGGGAATACCATTTACTTGTGTTAAGTTGCATGTACTAATAGTATCCATCAACAATACAGCTTTGCGGTCTTGGGGATTGAGTGGCGTCAGTGATAAATCATCACCTTGACGAATCCAGGTAATGTTTCCAGTGTTAAAATCTCCCAATATTAAGAAGGTGTCTGTAATTGGAGAATCAAGTATAACTCTCAAGCAGTTGTCATGGTAAGAAGTAATGTCATCTATTGGCAGATCAGGTGGCAAGTAACAGAGGCAGACATGTAGCGAAGTTTCACGAGGCTCCTGGGGCGAGATAGTCAACCAGATATCCTCGACCCTACTCTCCCACGAAATCTGGCGGAGTACATTTATATTGGTTTTAACAGCTATGAGAATGCCACCCCCAGATAATTTTCTGGAGCATGAGAATTCACGGTCTCGTCGAAAGACTGTATAACGATCGTCTATTAATTCGCTATCGTTTATAGTATTGTCAAAATTCGTTTCAGATAGGCAGACAATATCATAATCATTGACCAGTAGGCTTAAGTAAATATCTTTAATTTTAGATCTAGCTCTTCCTAAGTTTTGGTAGAATACACTGTACATAGAAAATATAATAATAATATCCAAGTATCGAGACAAATATATATAACAAAAACTAAAGGACAGAAATTATATCACGGAGAACTAGAGGCGCATCCTGCTCAACGACTCAAGGTTTTTTATAAGAATTGCAGCCGATGACTCGTCTTTACGTGCGTAGATCTGACCGTATTTGATCCAAACAAATTTCGGATGTCAATCCGCGATCAGGGTGAGCTTTGTTAAACCTATGCACCGCCGATAGCACTATATCTCTTAGGCGTGGCGTTGTAAAGGTCACTACTACGTTTTGTGGTCTGTTAGATGTGGGATTGTACTTTGCAACTCTACGGCAGGCGCTAATAGTACTGTCTTCGATAGGAACTTTTATTGCCTCGCCAAGTTTTTTAAGCGTTAACAATATATTCTCATTTTTCCGCTCCGGTATTGCCTGCAGCTCAATATTGCAGCTCCGGGATATTTTTTCGATCGACGCAACGCGTGTCTCGAGCCTGACTATCTCAGCTTGCAGATCACTTTTCTCACTCTCGAGAATTTTTATTTTATTGGCACTTTTTTCCATGTCGGTCCTCAGCGACGTTTGCTCAGCGCATATGAAGTCGGTGGTGGAGCTAAATTCGTCTTTGATATTCTTAGCCACCAACTCCATCTCACTCTTCACCATGTTTTTGACGTCTTCTCTTAATGCCTGCCGAAAACTGTTCATAAACAGTGATAGCGATGCGTTAAGTTTTTCGTCTAATAAAACGCTGATTTTGTCCATTGTTACGTCACCACTAGCATTTATTAATGCACTAGAAGATCCTGCTGCCGAGCTAGGGGATGGTAGGGAGGTTGTGTTATAGTCGGGTATATTATCACAGGACATGTCCATGTCTGCACTAACCATAAGACTATTTTGTTGTCTTACTGGCGTGCTATCTGTTGAGCGATTACGTTTTGTGACGCTTGTACAATTAGGACATAACCAAGTTGACCTATATTCTCTAGTCTGCGCAGAGAACTGGTCTTTATCCATGTTAAGACATTGATAGTGAAATCTTCCTATGCATAGCGCGCATTTCATTTGCTCCTTAGATTTGAGCGCATTCTTACAGGCATTACAATTCATTTTTGTTTACTCGTTAAACCGGTTGACAGTTAACGGACCGCAGCAGCGATGCGAGACAAGAACAGCAAATCAACCAACTCACGTAATCGGTGACGTCACCGCAGGTGTTGACAGAAAGCAGTAGACAATTTCGCCGCGGCGAAGGCAGTATCGGTGGCTCAGTGGCGCAGCGCTCGGTCCAGCTGCATCACTCACCCGAGAGGGACCCGGTTCAAACCCCACGGTGCGCACCGCACGATCAGCGCGCCAGATGGCAGCGATGCACGTCACCGCGAAGCGGAGGGGCCGCGCGCGGAGTCTCGAAGTCAGGTTCCGACACCTCCCAGTTGAGGGGCGAAGCACCCAAATACGAGTTTAAAATAAAAATATTTAAATTAGAATTTCGGAGAACACCTCGACACGTCCGTCTGGTAAGCAAGTTAGGAGAGAAAAAAAAAGAAAAAAAAGAAAAAAAAAAAAGTATTGAATGTGCCTAAGTACTGCTACTGTCGCCGAATAATCGAATGTACGTCGATTATTAATCGATTATACAAATAGGGCCGAAATAATCCAATGATCGATTGTATCATCGATTGAATCAATTTTCATTGTTGGTTGATTTATTGGATTATAATAGATTTATTGATTATAATCATTTTAATTGCAGATACTGTCGATTAAATTGATACTGGAATTATATCGATACTATCGATTATAATTGATTAATCTGCATTATTTCTAGATATAATCGTCATTCATAGAGAAGATGTCTAAGAAGGCTTAATATAAATAATATGATTATAACCGACAGTATCGGCTTAATTCCAGTATCGATTAATCGATACTCTCAATTATTTGATTAATAACACAAGTGCTTAAGCTTCTTAGTACGGAATCAGGTCAACGTATGAGATGTTGTGAGAATTATTATTAAGGGTGAAAATAATCGATTAATTGGTTATCGATTATTCGGCAACACTAAGTACTTCTGCTGCAAGATATTCGTATACTACGCCAATTCGTTCGTCAGCCATCAAGCGATCGCGGCAATTATTCACGTCCGCTGGTGCTCCGCAAGCCTTGTTTCTTCACTGACAGCTCAAAGTTGTAGCCGACTAGTTCACTATTTAGCACCGGCAAGTATACTAGCCACAATCTGAGTTGTTAGTACATATTTTTAGAACGATATTCTTTTGTAATGGATTAAGAGCAATGGAAGCTCAGTCTATATAAACGTGCGCCTTCCAGGAAGATTGTAACCGAGCTCTTAATTTTTCAAATTGATGTGCTTGTTTCTATCACTAGGTTGACAGTGAGAAATTTAAACATCGTAAGAAACTCGCACTTTATGCTAGTTTCTAAAACTCGTGGATAGCCTCAATTGTTGAGATAATGATTATGAATGTGTTACCTACCATGATCTAATGGCGGCTGTCGCGTGTGAAATATCCGCTAGATGGCTTGCCTGTGAACCGAGGTTTTCCCCAACCGGGGTCGAAGACCGCCCCAACAGCGCATTGGCGGGAGGCCTCCTCTCCCAGAAGAACAAGAACAGCGCGCCAAGAAAGGCGCGAGATGCAGCCCGGGCAATTGGTCTACCCCGACATCCGAACCAAGTGCGAAGAAACTATACGACACGATACCAACTTCAACATCATTACCTGATTTATTTGTTAATTGACAATTTGACATTATCACGTCGAAAATACTTAATCACCTTGTGGACCTCAGGCCTATAGAACGCCATCTTGCGGATTTTTCGCACGCGATAACCCCTATTGGTCTGGTTTATCTGTCTAAGGGGTGCGTAGCCAGAGTCGTCTGTCCTACGCAACCCTTCAACTTTATTGTAATTACCATGATCCAGAGTTTGGGTCTGTAAATCTGGTAATGTTGGTCTGATAATAGATGGATTGACATCCAAGCATACCTCGGGCTTCGAAGCGACAGCTTTGGATGCAACCGGAATGACAGGCTCGGATGATAATGAATATTTAGCTAAGGAAGAAGAAGACATACTGCGTTGCACCGACCGAAGAATTACTGAAGTACGATTTTTTCTTCACCTAATTTTCTCTGAGTTACAGTCAGGTGTTTTGAAAAAAACGTGATAGAAACTATTAGCTATCAATCCAAAATTATTTTTTCTATCGAAAGTAAACTTGTATTGTATTGTAGTACTGAATAAGACTGAACTGAAAACTAAACTTAGCGTGGCTCCGGAGCGACAACTTCGCAACCGTTACAAAATGCTCCGATATAGAATAGATTAATATATCCAGTTTCTTTATTATGATTTTAAAAACTTTTATCTTTCTTTTTTATTGTAATTGTTTCATTACAAAAAAGTGGACATCATGAAAAAGTGAGTAATTCAAGTATGCAACTTGTAATTAAATTTAACTAAAAATATTTGAAGAAATAAGTTTTATCTTTGATTTACATACTTAGCCAATATCTAAGGAGCTAAGTAACCAAGTTAAAATAGCCAAGTCTAAGGACACTTTGAATCGAAATACTTAGTAATCAACTCTTCATAGAATATTAGAACCTAGATGACTGTCTAACTGCAATTAGCAATCTAATTTTAAAGTTTGAGTACATAACTTTTCCGATAAATTAAATTAAATGAAAAACGGGCCCACGCAGTGACTAATTAATTTAGGAGAACATAATACGCTCCAACTAATAATTCGACTACGACGGCTAAACTTTCAAACCAGGTACACAAGACATATTATTTCACTGCTCAAGTATGTGCGCAAACACATAGGCATTCTGTATGCCTTAATATTTAGATGGAACATAGATCGTATGCGAGACCAAAATAGCTTAGGAAAAAAACCAAATCTAAAGAATGAACGCTAGTTTGAAATTAATCTATATTATGTGTATTAAATACAGAAATGAAAAGAAAATAGATCATGTCGCACCCTCAGTGGAAAATGAGCATAAGCGGTCTTACTTAGAATCATCTATTTTATCATATTTGAAAAGTATGTTCAAAGATACATTTGTTGAAATTTTTCCAATAATTCGTCAAATTAAAGAAGAAAAATATGAAATATATTCGAAATATGTACCTTTAAACGTACTTCTCAGATATGATAATAATATCCTCCAACCGATTATGGCTACGGCGGCCTCAACCTCAACGATCAGCCACGTACGCAGGATATTTATAGTGCTCAAGTGAGTGCGCAAACACAAGTACATTCTCCTTTATCCTCATATTCCGATGGGACACTACTGTGACACGACCGGAGAAGGATCGGGCGCAGGACCAACAGCTTAACGTGCTTTTCGAGGCACGGGGGTACAAGACCGCCAACTTCCAGATTCCGGGCTGCCACTAAGAATTTCTTACCGATAACTTAGGTACAAAATATTTGCCCCAAGCCGGGGATCGAACCCGGGACCTCACGCGCAGCCGTCGCTTTAAAGTGCGACCCACTAACCACTGCGCCACTGAGGCAGTCAATATGATAAAATAGACGATTCGAAGGAAGACCACATATGCTTATTTTCCACTTGGGGTGCGATGTTATTAAGATGTTTTAAATTGACCAAATAAACTAAATTAATACTTCCCCTTTGAATTTTAATATCCTTTGATTTGTTTTTGAATCACTGAAACTCAAATGAAATTCGTTCAGTCACAAAAAAGTTGAATCCATTTCAAAACCAGACACCATTACACCTCTGGCAAATCGTTTGAAGTAACGCTGTAAAAATAACACGCTTAGGTACTTTGTATGTTAAAAAAAAACATGTTGTAGCGGTAAATACAAATGGCAAATGATTTCCAATCTATAAAATGTAACACCTAAAGCCTATCTAAGCAATAATATTTATTTATGTGAGCAATAGTATTTTAGCGAACAGACGGATCACCTGGTGGTAAGTGATTGCCGCTGCCCATGGGCACCCACGAGACCAATGGAGTTACAAGTGCGTTGCTATCCTTTAAACCTCCCTTTACCCCAGATTGGGCCTCCGGTACCCTCACTCACGCAACGATACACAGCACAATGCTGTTTCACGCCACTTTTCTGTGAGGGCGTGGTAACACTAGGGGCGAGCCGGCCCATTCATGCCGAAGCGTGGTCTCCCACGGTAGAAATGTTTTCTTCTTCTTCTTTGAGTGCTTCTTCAGTTCTGGAGTTTGGCCGTCAGCTTTTCAAAATCCTCTCTGTTCATTGCGAGACGAAACAGCCGTTCCACAGATGCGATTTCAGTCCACTCCCTTATATTGCGCAGACACGATTTTCACGTCGCCTCCCCTCTATTTTACCCATCATGATGAAGCAACTTGTGCCTCTCATGCCTAAGTACCTAGGTATTCGATTTTCCGCTTTTATATTTTAAGTCGGGTAAAAACACCTCAGCTTGGAAGAACGACTAAACCTGAGATATATTAGCCACTCATACTAGGTAGTTATAGTTTAAACTTCTAGTTAAAAAGTATTACATTTAAACTTTAAAGTTGAAAAGT
>CM032472.1:0-39410 GCA_019059595.1 Marasmia exigua
TAGCCATACATTACAGGACTTACGACTTACAAAGGAGGTACGTCAAAATCTAGGAATACAAATACCTAATTTGCAAAACCAGCCGAGAGGATAGCCGTGCTTGATCCTATTTCCAGTCAGTCTGACGTACATTAAACATTCAATTTGATTCGGGACGCCGTTTTATAAATATTCAGTGGAGACTATAGTGGAAAACTGAGGGTGGAAAATTCAGTTACCAAAGCGGTTTGTTTTGTCACAATCTATTTAGCATGATAATATATAAGTTTTAAAACTTAAAAACATAGCCGTTGATTATTTAAAGTTATTTATTGTGAAGAATAGTAGGTTATGGAAAAGTATAGCATAAAAAATATATATGTCAAATTGAGAACCTCCTCCTTTTTTGTGAAGTCGGTTAAAAACTAAAATAAATAAAAAAAACAACTAACACAACCAAACCCCAAACACTACTTCCACCCCAGGTGGGGCAGGAGGAATTGGCTCTGGTGGCCCCCTCTCAAGCAGTGATGTGTCTCCCTTTCCTCGTGCTTACGAGAAATAGCGAGTCAGACACAACACAAAAATAGATTTAAGATGTAAATAATAAAGTAGCTGTCCCATTGGATTACGATGGTAAGGGAATAGAGAGTGCACTTGTGTTTGCGCACTCACTTGAGCACTATAATATATGATCGTTGAGATTGGCCGCCGTAGACGAAACCGGTAGGAGGATATTATGATAAAGTGGCATTAAACAAAATATCAAAAAAATATTAAAAAACACGAAAATCGCTTTATTCAATTTAAATATTATAATCTACCGCTGATTCGGAATGTCATTTTTTACAGAGAAGAATCAGGAAGAAACTCAGTAGTTACTTTTTTCAAATAATATGGTAATTACAATTATCTTTCTTATTCATGACAGTATGACATACAATGCTTATTATCAATATCGTTTAGATAAATCGTGAAAGTAAAATTATGAAATGAAATTATACATTAGAGGACAGGCAAAGAGATCAACATATCCAGGAATCCTTATCATTTAAATAATCACCAACTTTATAGTAGCCTTTCTGCAATAGGCAGTTTATTACGTGCAACTTAAACTTATATATCGATAAATCAATGTTTTTTTGAGGTAACTTATTAAACATTATTAAACAACTGGAAGAGATCGCTCATAGTGATAAGGCCGCCTTCGTTGTACACATCCTGTAATATCTAGTTTTTAAGTTTTCATGCTTTATTTTGAGTGCAATAAAATTATATTCATTCATTCATACATTCTAATGTTCAATCCTACAAATAAATTTCCAATTTTATGAAGTCTAAGGTTCGGGACAGCAAGCCAATGTTTATTTCGCGTGTTAAAGCTATGAAAATCTGATTTTTGCGAGTAATGGCACAAGTTATTGCGTACAAACATAATACAATAAAAAATGTCAGCACATAAGTTAGTACAAACAAGAACATTTAGGTTTGGTTAAGTGACGGTAACGATAAGTAAGTAGTTATGTATGTATCTAGTCCTAAAACCTACAAAGAAAATGATTTTTTTGCAAAAAAAAAACTATAAGCAATTATGTAAAACAAGCAAATTAGGGCATGGACCCAGAGTCTGAAGATTTTCAAATGTACCAAATAAAAAAATTTAAAAACAATGCTCGGCACGTTATACTTTGGAGGCTACAAAATCAATGCAGAAACGATATTCATACAGATATTAGAAGACGAACAGACGGATCACCTAATGGTAAGCGGTTACCGCCGCCCGTAGGCGGAGCCACAAGTGCGCTGCCAACTTTTATATTCCCCTCATCCAGATTGAGACTCTGAGGAGAGACAAAAATGTGATGATGATGAAGTTTCGATTGACGTTATGCTGAGAATTAAAGAAATTTCATAGTGGTTACTTGGCATTCTAAGAAAAATCGAACGAAGTATGAAACGTATCACATTCATAGAATAACAACAAGACTAGAAACCTAGTCTGCGCCCACTATTTGAAGCAGCTCAAATGGAGCCGTACGGCTCCAAACGCCCAGACCGCTCCGCAGTCGTTCATGTCAACGCCTGTCAAACGCATCTCGCGAAAATTAATTAACTATGACATGAAAATTTAGTTACAATGATTCGGACTAGCATAAGAAGTGTAATAACATCACTTTTCACATGAAAGCCTTCAATATTTTATAGTATGTTGTGTTTTATAAGCTAAAAATACAAACGATTTATTAAAATGCCCAGTGTTACCCGATAATGAAAAAAAATATTTTCCCCATTTCAAATTTATTGTAAGATTTGATTGCTCAAACTGATTGATTTAATCAGTTGCTACTGATTTTTACAGCGTGAAGCAGTGTCTCTACTGTGTTTCGCTGCGTGAGTGCAGGTACCGGAGCTTTTATATGTTAAAAAATAAATATGCAAGAATTTATTCATTTTATAATAATTCAAGATTTATTTAGGTTGACGTGTTTCCGGCAGTGCAATACATGGATCCATGTTTTACACGAATTGAAACTCACCCTGATAATCCTTAAAATAAGTAGGGAGCTCTTTATTTATTTCTTTCTTATTCATTATTGTATTTTTAAGGCCTCAAAAACATAACTTTCCAACTAGTTTTATAATCACAGTTAGGCAGATACTTGTAAGCGATGTTCTAGGTACAATTAAAACAATACAGTTAATACAATAAGCATTTCCCATGTTTTAGGGAAATATGTTGTGACTGGTAACATTAATAAGGGTTTTTATGTTAATACTACGTACAACTATGTACGTAGTATCAAGTTGGCACTAACCAACTTCAAAAACCAAATTTGTGCTTCAAATTTGAGGTGATAGCAGTAAGGAAACTATCTTTCTAGTCTTGATTATTATTCTATGATCACATTATAAAAATAACCTAAGAGTAACTAAAAATTGTTCTTACAATAACCAATATTTTATCTTCAACAAGTTGGATAAAACTGTCAAAAAGGATTTAATGCCAAATCCTGTACTAAATAGACTGAATTTACTGTCCAGCAACGAAACCTTGTCAAAATAAGCCAGGGCTGTCAAATACCATAAGCCCGCAAATGTGTTTAAAAAGCCGTTTGTTGTCAATTGGGATTAGATGAGGAAAAACAAAGTAAGTAAATAATCCTCACTAAATGTGAAATCCCACGGGACTTTTAGGATGAAAATAGTAGTTTATGTGACTGTCACATGATATGGGTTATCAAAACACGAGCGTTTTTAAAAAAAAAAACGAATATTGGCGAGCTTTTAATATTCGCGAGTGTTTTGCTTCCAAGTTGTATGCAATCTCATTTACTATTTTATCTATACTCATGTTTTAATATTCAAAAAAAGAAATCAAAAGGAAAAAGCCTCACCTTGTCATTTTAATCTCCAATTCAATCCAATTGGCCAAAATACTCACCGCTGTCCGTCGTTTTCAATGTGATGCTGTGTAATGTGTACTATGACCCTACCCTACTGTGTATTTTATGAATATATACAATAAACTATGTAATTATACTTGCGAAGTGTGGTATTCCTGCGATCTCTCTGCGTCAACTATCTACAAACACACTTTGATTCTTCAAATCAAATACAGAAAAAGTATTTTGTATTCTCAAAATAATCCCAAAACGCCCGGGTCGTATCATGACAATAACCTTCCATATTTTATACAGTAAAAAAATCATCAACTGTCAATCCAGTTTCCCGCGCTATTCTTTTTTTTTTTAATGAAGGTGCGTTCCGTTACGCTAATATATTCTGAACAGAAACACTAACTTTTTTCTATGATGAATGTAACTTATCCACGGTTTTTTTTAAAATTACCACTGCTAAATTTAAAAACTGGCAACACGACTTTCGTCTTGAGATACTGCGGTGAGGCACTCAAGCAAGTAATCTAACTACCAATACAAATATACACTCCTTGGTAAACATTATCTGCTTTCCTTATATAAAAAGGAGAAATCGTTAATATCGTGATCGTGAATAAATGCTCTGTCATGAAAGCTGGAGTGTATGGTAATGGATGGAGATTTTATTGGTTGGCTGACGACGCGAATCACCTCTTGACACCTATCAGGGAATGTCAAGACGGAGGAGCCAGGTATGTTTCAGCAGTTTTAAGGATAATTTAATTTGGTTCAGTTCTTTAACAAGATGTCATGGATTCAAATGCGAGCGTCCACGCATCCGCAACGCCACTCAGGATTTATTAAATCTAAATGCGCATTTATATTTAGCTGGCCGGTGATAAAGAGGGCTATGCTCGGAGTCTCCCTACGTGATCGTATCAGAAATGATGCGATCCACGGGAGAACTATGGTCACAGACAAACCCCAAAGGATTGCATGCCTCAAGTGTCAATGGGCAGGGCACATGGCGAGGAGAACAGACGGCTGTTGGGGCGGAAAAATGCTTGAGTGGAGGCCACATACAGGAAGTCGCAGCCGTGGCAGGCCCCCTACAAGGTGAACCGACGATCTGGTGAAGTTCGCGGGAATCCATTAGATGCGGGCGGGACAGGACCGATCTTTGTGGAGAATATTGTACTTTTTTTCGTGGGTAGGCGCAAACCTGTACAGACGTGTTATAGATATTAGCTTTTTTGGAAATAATTTAAAAATATCAAACACAACAATTTATTTGTAAATGTGCTAAAATATTAATGTGGCAGTACCTGCTAGCTTATCCTTAATAAGAACACAACACAAAATCACTTTATTTAAAAATTACGAGCAAAGTGAAATAGCAACCAGGATGGAGACACTTAACAACACAATCGGCGACATGAGAAGATGTTTTCATCCCAGTTGGCTGAATTCCAAAGGAGCTTAGAGAAAGCTTCCCCTTCTACGACGGTTACAACCCTAGCTGCTGAGTTCGCCAGTTTCAAGAAGTTTGTAGCCACATCGTTATTGCATCTACAGCAGCAGGCAGACTTCTTAGCACGAGAGTGCGATAGGCTGGAGATGCACGGGCGGCGGAAGTTTCTGTTGGGTCCACGGTGTTGCAGAAGTGAAAGGCGAGGAGGCACGGGCAACTGTGCTAAGGGTTGCATCGGAACGACTCAGAGTAAACCTTTCCCCTGACAGTATAAGTCGTTGTCATCATCTGGGGCGGGCCGCAGGTAACAAACCAAGGCCAATCCTGGTGAAGTTTTCCCACACAGCAGACCGTGACAAAATCTGGTTCTCCAAGACAGCACTTAAGGGCTCCGGCATAACCATTTCGGAGTTCCTAACTAGAACACGCCACGAAGTGTTCATGGATGCGCGAAAGCGTGTAGGAGTAACCAAATGCTGGACCAGGAACGGCGTTATAGTGGTAGCGGCGGCGGACGGCAAGCACCACCGTGTCTCAACCATGAGCGAGCTCGACAAGGTTGTCCAGCAGACGCAAGCTGCACGCGCCTCAACCCCAACGACATCAAGTGGCAGAGGGAACCAGGACGTTGCGGCGGCTAGGTCCAAGCGGACAAAGAAGTAATTATTATGTTGCTCAGTTTACTGTCTGTGTCCACTTCAATAATTCGTTGATTTTCTCTGTGTCTGTACCCGCTTGTTTCGTAACTTATTTGTTTCTTTTGTAATCGTATTTGTCTGTATTTTAAAATATTTTGTTTAAATTCCACCCACTTAAAATGTTTGTTTACAAGTTAGGTTGGGTTGACTGGCAGGTGATATTGACACTGACAGTGACAGTTCACAAGTTGCGTTTCGTTGCTGCTTCGCTCAAAAACATGAGCTTGAAATATTTAATTTAGTGAATCTGTTTTGATTTTCTTTTTTTTTATGTTTTGTGTTTAATTTTTTTTTTGTTTGGTTTATGTTCTAAATGCAGCTGGTGGGTAAAAGTGCACTGATAATAGTGTAATATTTCATAAGTACCTACTTATTTTTTTATAATAACTATTTATTTATTTTTTATTAGGTATATATATTATATTTATTTATTGTATATTAATTTATAAAATGGATCATAGTAGTGACTGCGACGAAAATGACCATTTTGTCTCCCTTTCCTCTTCCTCACCAACGATAGTTTCCATTCCACTATACTTCCCCTGCCTGATGTGCTTGATACCACTTTCTCCAATGTCCCAAAGAATCTTAACCTTGTCCATATCAATGCACAGAGTATCCCTGCCCATTATCCTGATATGCTGGCGTCCTTTGACAACAGGAACATTCACGCTGTTCTTGTGTCGGAGACCTGGTTAAATCCTTGCCTTCCCTCCACTTCCTACTCTCTTCCAGGTTTTCAGCTGGTGCGGAACGATCGCATTGTCAGATCCGGAGGTGGTGTTGCTATTTACATCCGGGCTCACATTCCTTTCACCATAGTTGATATTTCTCCACCTACTTCCTCTTCAGACGTAGCCCAATATCTATTTCTAGAACTAACTCTCTTCCATACAAAACTTCTTCTCGGCGTCTTCTACAGTCCTTCTTTAAGGGTGGATTATTTCTCTACGCTTGAAAAGCTGCTTGAGGATCTGACTCCCTTATACAGTCATACCATACTGATGGGAGATTTCAACACCTGTCTTCTCAAACAGGATTCCCGGTCCACTCGCCTTAGATCCGTCATTGACTCGTGCAATCTACATCTTCTCCCCCTTAACGCTACGCATTTCTTTCCAAACTGTGCCCCATCTCTCCTTGACCTCATGATTGTCTCTTCCGTTGACCATGTGGCTCAGCACGGCCAATGCCACGCAGATGCTTTCTCTTATCATGACCTTCTCTTTCTGTCGTATAAAATCCGACCTCCAAAATCTAAGGCGAAAATTCTCCTTCAACGCAATTTTGGTGGCATGAACATTGAAGATCTTAAACACGACGCTATTCATATTGACTGGTCCGTGGTTGCTGATGCTGAAAGTGTGGATGACAAAATCACCCTCTTCAACTCACTCCTCTTACAACTGTATGATAAGCACGCTCCTGTTCGACCAGTCAAGATGAAGCACGCACCTGCACCCTGGCTGACTGAGGACCTAAAATCACACATCGATAAGAAAAACGCTGCTAAGACAAAGTATAAAATGGACCCGTCCGAAAAAAACCGCGACAAATATAAATTACTTCGGAATCGCTGCAATATGTTGTGTAGAGACGCTCAACGACGCCATATTCACAAATCTGTGGAAAACGGTGACCCTGTTAAAGTCTGGAAATTCCTTAAGTCGCTTGGAATTGGAAGAACTCGTCATAACTTCTCTACTAAAAATATTGACATCGAATCTTTGAATAAGCATTTCTCAACGTCTTCGTCCATCGGTGACGCAACAAAAGCAAATACTTTACATCAGCTTTCTAGTCTTCCAATCCATAACAATTCTAGTCTCATTTTTAGTCAAGTAACCGGTTGTGATGTTAAGAAGAACATACTCTCCATCGCTTCTAACGCCATCGGTAGTGATGGCGTCAGCCGTAATATGATCATTCCTCTCCTTGACTTCCTTACTCCTATTATTACTCACATCCTCAACCACTCTTTATCCACGAATACCTTTCCCGCTGCCTGGAAGGACGCACAAGTTACTCCCCTCCCTAAAAAGTCGAATCCCTCCGCATATTCTGATTATCGACCTATATCCATCCTGCCTTTCCTTTCCAAAGTCCTGGAGCGGGTCGTACATCAACAGCTCACCACTTTCTTGTCCGATAACCAACTTTTAAATCCATTCCAATCCGGTTTCCGTCCAGGTCATAGCACGGCCACAGCTTTAGTCAAAATCACCGACGACATCAGACAGGGCATGGATAATAAGCATCTTACCGTCTTAGCGCTACTTGATTTCAGTAACGCCTTCAACACAGTAGATTTTGACATCTTGCTTGGTTTGCTTCATTCTCTTAACATATCTCCAACGGTTACTGACTGGTTTCGTAGTTACTTGTATGGCCGCCGGCAGCGCATTTGCGCAGAAGACTCTGTCTCCTCATGGTGTGATATCCGTGCTGGCGTGCCGCAAGGTGGCGTTCTGTCTCCTCTCCTTTTTGCTATTTCATCAATTCAATTACCCATCACCTTTCTTCTTCTTATCACTTATATGCAGACGATCTCCAAATTTATAGTCAGGGTAGCCTTGATAACCTTTCCAGCACTATACAAATGATTAACTCTGACCTAAGCCTGATTTCAACCTGGAGTCGGTCGTTTGGTCTCATGGTTAACCCTGACAAAACGCAGGTTATCACTGTGGAAGTGCTAGGCTAATTCCCAGGATCAACTGGAGTGCCTTGCCACCTATAATTTTTGACGGTGTCCAAATTCCCTTCAGTAAGACTGTTAAAAACTTAGGTATACACATCGATAGCACATTATCCTGGACAACACAGGTTACCCAGGTTAGTAAAAAAATGTTCGCTGCAGCTGGAGCTCTTAATCGACTACGTAACTTTATACCCATACCCACCAAAATTGCACTTGTACAAGCTCTTCTTTTTCCCATTCTTGATTACGCAGATTGCTGTTACTCGGACCTAAATGAAAACCTTCTCAATAAGCTCGAACGTCTCCAAAATTTTTGCATCCGGATCATTTACGGTCTGCGTAAATATGACCACGTCTCCGAGTATCGATCTCGACTCCAATGGCTGCCTATACGTCTCCGTCGTGACTCCCACATTCTCTCCCTTTTATATACAATACTATTTAGCCCAAAATCACCACCCTACCTTCGGCAGCGCTTCCAGTTTTTGCAGCCCATCCAGGGCCATATGCGGTCGTCCAAACATCTTCGCCTGAAGACTCCCCCTCACTCCTCTCATTTCTATACCCAGTACTTTACCGTCCAGTCCATCCGTTTGTGGAACTCCTTACCCCTATCCATAAGACAGTCTCAATCATTGCCTATTTTTAAAGCCCGAGTCAAAACTCACTTTTTGCAACTTCAACACCCTCTTCTTCACTCTTCCTCATCCCATTAACTTTTTTACAATCGTCCTGTTATCGGCAGCCTGTAGTCGATGGTCCATCTTAGATCCATTTGATTATCATATTATTATTATTTTTCTCTTTTTCTGATATCAATCTCACAACATTATGTGTATGTATTTGAGCATAACTTATTTATTAGTTTATAATACTGTATTTTATTTATGTATTAGGGTTATAAGTTATATTTTAACATTTACAGTTTCTTTTTTTTTTTTTTCCTTATTGAATATTGCACCCCCTACCCCTTCTCTACTATCAAATGTCCTTTACCCGAAGGTTGTCTGGTAGAAATCGCTTTCAGCGATAAGACCGCCGAAATTGTACATAAAATTTCTGTAATGCCTAGTACTTAAGTTGTGTATTTTGTGCAATAAAGTATATCTATCTATCTATCTATTGGGGGAGGCCTATGTCCAGCAGTTTAAATCTATTGGCTGAAAATGATGATGATGGATAAAAATTAAAAAAAAAACCTGCACACTTCTTATGGTTTCCTAAACTCTAGATATCTACATTGTTGAGATGACTCTGAACGACTATGGTCAAGTTTGTCAGATTTCCCTATCTAGGGGTTGCAAAGGTCAACAGTCAAACTCATTGTAATCGCCCGCTTTTCCACATTAGTATTTGTTGGAGATTATGAGGTGACTAAGTCCCTAGAACCCCTACAGCTACGTAGTGACATTGCCAGTCTAAGTTTTCTCTACCGCCGCTATACTGGGGAATGCTCTGATGCGTTATTTCAACTTATCCCATCCTCCCCTTTCCACTTCTTAACAACACGTGCTGGACAGCGTTGCCATCCGCATACCATCCAGACAATGGCGGCGCGCACCAAGATGTTTGGCTCCTCGTTCCTGCCATCAAGACATGGAATGCTCTCCCAGCTCATGTGTTTCCTCCTTCATACAGTACGAGGTCTTTTAGGCGGGGCGTGAAGCAGCATCTCAGCAGGCCATCAGGGTGAGGATGGCAGACTTAATGGGTACTTTGTTAGTTCTTTTGTGCCTGTCAACCTCATATTTGGATTTCACGGCCGCTTACCATCAAGCGGAGTGAAGTCATCCTGATCGGCCTTTCTATAAAAAAAATCTGAATCGTGGTACAAGCGTACTTCTAAGCAAAGACTTAAATATAATTGAAAATGACATATATTTTTAAGTCTAAAAACTATATTCTCTTCTTATTATGAGCAACCTTAAATATAAAATTGGATTTTGAACAAAAGATAATAATAGGTTTACCTACATTTACTCATTACAATACGTACCTAATAATTATCTAATATGTAATATTAAAGCAAAGTTAACTTAGCAACAGCTTACATTTCATCCATTATAATTTAACAAGGAACTGGAAAATAATGGCGTCAAAATTTCGAGTTTCAATTTCAAACTTGCAAGAGCTTTAATTTGGTTTCAAAATTTATACTAAGTTGCTTTCGATTCTCGAGGGCGACAAAGTTAAATCACATCCCAAATGAGATTACACTGACGGCACGTAAATGTTCACTTGTTGGGAGTTTCGGTTAGGCCTTATTGAATAACGATATGTATTGTTTAACAACTCTTGCGTTTAAGGTAAACGAACACAATGTACTAGGGATGATTGGTTATCAAAATAGTTAATGTACACGGGACAAAACGCAGTTATTTTTATATGTATGATTGGTAATCAATTTGAGTTTTTGAAAACAGCACGTATATTTTACTTAACAGTAAGGAGAGTTAGAGTCTATATTTAAAAATAGTATAATAATAATATCCTACGATTACGGCGGCCAATCTCAACGATCAACTACGTACGTAGGATATATTATGGTGCTCAAGTGTGTGCGCAAACACAAGTGCACTCTCTATTCCCTTACACTGATATTCCGATGGGACACCAGCGTGAACGACAGGAGAGTGATTGGGCGCAGGACCTACGGCTTATTTTTTTTTCTTTGTGGACTCATACAATCATACCGCCAAAAGCGGCTACTTTTAGCGTGAATCAATTTTCCTAAAACGGACCCAACATTTGTGCATGGTTATTTAATAAATAGTATAAGTGTTCGTCGAGAGGTTGTTCTCCCGAAATTGTTTAAAATAGTTCCGGTTTAGTAGCTAAAAAATAAAATCGCTTGGCGTCGCTAGTGTGCCCTACCCGTCACCTTAACAAACTCCCTGACTTAATAAAACATGTAGAAAATATAAATATATTTGTAAATAAATTAAAAGAACTTTTCAGGAAACACTATTATACCATACATGAATTTAGGTAAATGACAGACTAAAATAATACATATTTACACACCACGCACACATTCTGCATAAATCAATTACTACACACACTACAACAAATTAAAAATACATAATTAAAATAGAAATAGTAATCAGCTATTTTTTCCTATGTATAAATGGCTCCCTTCTCCTAAACTGTGTTGTGCCCAAGGGTCCATGATTTTGATCCTGGCATATACATTAAGTTAACGTCCAATGTAACAACAAATTTTGGAAAGCAATAAAATATTGAGTATTTAAAATCAATACGATTTTACAGCAATAAGCACTAATATCTAACATCTTTCTGTGGAACAGTGTACCTACGGGAGTATTTCCCGACAGCTACGACTTAGGGCCTTCAAGAGAACAGCGTACTCCTTTTTAAAAATGCCAGCAACGCATTAGCGATCTCTGTCTGATAGTTAATGGGTGGCGATGATTGCTTTCCATCGTGAGCCCAATTCTCGTGCTTGTGATATTTTGAGAACATGGCGGATATCACCCGAAAACCATACAAAAAACTAAGTTTTAGATCACTAAAACACATATATCAATATGTCGTATGAAAATAAATGTCACGAGCCCGAGAATTGGGCTCCAGGTGACTTTCTTGCTCGTTTTTCACCTCTATCATAAAAAAAATCTAAATTTATTTATAAAATAAAACTAAAAGATAAAAATGTTTATAGTTAAGCAAGAAATAAGTAAGACGGGATTTGCAAGAATTGCCATAATAACAGCAAGCATACGTATATACTAAATTCTCTCTGCTTATTAACCACATTATCGTATGCTATTGCAATAACTTGACATCATTGTTAGCACAAAAAAATTCCCTAATAACGTGTTGGTACTAATATCTAAAGACAAGAAGTGCCGTGCGTTAGAGCATCAAGAAAACCTTAGCGAGAAACTTTGTAAAAGCTTCATTTTGATAAAATGACACGTCACGAGAATTGGCTTCCTGACTAGGTCATACATTTTTGGCCTGCTATGATTAGTAAAACTGTACGAACAAAATCCTTTTCCGCGTATTAAGTTGCCATCGCATTATAAAGCCAGTCTAAAAAGCTTAGGCAAAACACTATACGCAATCAACCCCTTACCTCGCGTCAGAGGGCTTGTATGTGACGTCATACTTCTCCACCAGGTCCGCCGTGGTGGACCACGATACCTTTACCGTGGTCGGGTTGAGGAATGTGACGGTTATGTTCTCGGGCACACCGGGTCCCATTGAACCTGGAAGAAGGGGAGGCAATTAGCTTTTTTATATAGATTAGCATATTAGTAGTAGTATTAGTAGTAGTTTTTGATCTGTTTTTGCACTCGAAATTTGGACTATCGCCATAAGTGGTAGTTCTTAACAATAATTCAAATTAAGAGTACAAAAACAGACCTAAAAATTAAGTACCTATTAGTATTAAATAAATAGTATAAATATATATAGGACCGATCTGTGTGTAGAACATTGGGGGAGGCCTATGTCCAGCAGTGGACATCTATTGGCTGAAATGATGAAATAGTATAAGTATTTTCCGAGAGGCTGCATCTTCGAAATTTTTAAATATCCGGTTTAGTCGCTAACAATTTAAATAAATTGGCGTCGATAGTGTGCCCTACGCCGTGTGGTCCCCGGCAGAGTAGAATAGGCCAACCTCACTCTTACCGAGGTGTCGTAAAAGGCGACTAAGGTAAAGCTGCTGGCATGATCATCAGCACCCAGAGAAGGAAAACTCTGCATTTATATCAAAACCCTCGCCAACCCGTCTGCCAAGCGTGGTGAGTATGGCATTTACCCCTCATGTGATTGAGGGAGGCCCGTGCCCCAGCAGTGGGGACTTAAATGGGCTGATGATGATGATGATGATGATGATATAGTATTATAGGTATATATTGTATGTATAGTTTAATAGGTGGCAGACGAGCTAATGGATCACCTGATAGTGAGGCCCAGAACGCACTAACGGTAGGCCTTGATGCGGCGTGCCGCACGTCACCTTCAGGACAATCGGAGCGGTTGACCGCTGACAAATGAGTGCATTGTCAAGCGGTTTCATGTAAACATTGATGTGCGGCCTGCCGCAACAGCACGCCGTATCGTGGCCTACCGCTAGTGCTTTCTAGGCCTAAGCGATTTCCGCCGCCCAAGGACAAGTACCACACTAATGACGACCCGTTAGGAACAATGGTAGTGAACGCTGCCTTCGGTCCAAGGGTTGCGGGTTCGGTCCCCGCACATGTCAAACATTTGTGTGCATGAACATGTCTGTTTGTATTGGTCTGGGTATTTTCTATGTAATGTACGTATGATTTTACAAGAGAAAAGTATTATATGTATATGTTTGTAATCCCACTGTTGATTCTGATATCCGTAATACAGGTGCTTGAGCTACCTATCTCGGAGTCAGATCAATGTATGTGATGTTGTGTAAATATTATTATTATTATTGATGAAGTCACAAGTGTGCTGCCAACCTTTAAATCCCTCTTTCTCCCGGATTGCTAAATACACTTACAGCTAAATACACTTACTTTTCTTTGTCCGCTAGAGGGCGCCACATTAGATTTTGTGAAACCTCATATAGCCTTTAACCAGCGGACAATTAAGACGCTTATAATGATATGTCATTTGTCGAATTCTGATAAGTGGAAACAGATGAATATACATACATACATACATACATACATAGCCTGTCAAAATCATAACCCTCCTTTTGCTTTGGCGTAGTCGGGTAAAAACTAGGTACATCCATACATACATAGGTTGCTTCCAGACATAAGACCGACGAAATTGTACAATTAAGTTTCTGTAATGCCTAGTTTTTTTAAGTTGTGTTTTTTTTGTGCAATAATGTATATCTATCTATGTATCTACATAAAATCAACCTCTATTTCACGGCACCCCGTGTTTTGCGTTATTATTGTCGAACACAAAACAGACAAATAACAAACATACATTAAGGTGACCCATCGTAGTAAGTAGCGCCGCTAGTAGGCAATTATGAGACATTTTTTCAAAGTACAATCGTGAATTCATAAAGGAAAGTGGGTAGGTACTAAGTACTTTTGTAATACTATCTTTATACAAGTAACTATAATTCTTATTATTGCCGAAAGTGGCCACTTTTAGCAATTTCAAAAACTATGGTTACTTTAAGGAAAAATAATCTAAATACTTATCTATATGGATTCACCGTTCTTCTTTTAAAAAAATGTCTCATAATCGCCACAATCGGGCTATCGCAGTGTGAAAGTGTGTATCCTGTATCCTCAAGATGGATACTATAGGTCTGAGGTCCATCTACAAGGTGATTGGGTATTTTTAGACATTATATGTCAAGGTGTCGTTGGCCACCTGTCACATAAAAAAAATATTTTAAAAAACGAATACATCAGCCAAGAGAACCAGCTCATTTCTCAACATTTTTTCTAAGGAACGTGTCTCTTTAATCACTTGACATTGGCAGAGTTGTCTCGTAAGAGCAATAGCAAGCCATAAAAAAAAAATGTTGAAGTTAAGCCTCGGTTCACAGGCACACCATCTAGCGGAAATTTTACACGCGATAGCCCCCATTCATCTATCCACACACAAATTGGCGGCGCTAGTTTCATCAATAAATAAAAACAAGTACCTACCTATTGGCATTATGCTCACAAATTCAAACATCGAATTTAGATGAAAACAGGTACATAAAACATTCGCAATTTATTATCTACACAATTGTTAAACATATTTCTGTAGCTCTCACCGCCGACATAAAATAACCAAGCTGTAATGGATTACATCGGAAAATAATAATTGCTTTTGTGTTCGTTGGAAATGAACATTGCAGTTTAATATTTTATGCCAGTGAAATTAATTTTAAGACAGATGGCTTTTGTAATTTAAATTTAATAAATAAATGGGTTTGTAAAATACATTAATCTTCTTTATAGGAAAAAGACACTGGCGAACCTCTATCTATGACATTTTTGTCAGAATATTTTTGGTATGAAATTGTCATAATATAAAGATATTGTATCAGTTTGAAGTTTTTGAGGTTATATCTGAACAAATAATATGTAAAACATACAAAAAACTAAATAGTTACATTATTTTATGTCCAATAATCTATATATACTTAAGTACTTGTTACTTTTGACCGCGTGATATCACTTGTGAAACTCTAATAGCCCGCTCCACACTTATAGTTAGGCCAAAGTAATAGGTCACATTTGACACTTCATCAAAATTCAACAACGTAACCTTGTAACAACACAATTTCTTAACTGCAATAAAGACAAAAAAGATAATTTCAGGATTTACTGTCTCTGTCAAACTATTTATAAACTTATTAAATATTTACTTTTCTCGAGAATTGAACGTTGTTACAATGTTGTATCTATCAACCCATTTAATTTTTAAGCACTAGGGATATACGAACGAATGACAATTCTTAATCGGGCAGGAATATTCAACCATAATTGAAAAGGCACATTCTGGTTCACTTATTTAAAATTCAACAAATATATTAGTAAACAGAAAACCATACATGGTACACAATATAAGCAAGCTTTGATTTCGAAGAAAAAGAAATAAACTGGTCACGGATCGATTTCTAGGATCGGTATATCTCCTATCCTTTTTCTTTTTCTTTTCAATAATTTTGATTCACATATTATTTCCAATAAAAGTATTTATAACTTCTTTTCCATTATTATAGTTTTCGATTTACGTTTGTTTGAAGTACATATCGATTTACTCACTTTAATCGATTTTTAGTAGGTCACCTGTCTATGAAGCTAAATCTGAGAAACGTCAAATGTAATTTATTAGTTTGGCTCGACTATAGTCGCGCATTGCGCGCGAAGAAGCCGCGAGTGAAAACGAAGTGTGGAGCGGATTCGCAAGTAAAACCGTGATAAAAAAAATTGTCATTTGATGTGATGTGTGGACCAAATATGTGATTTGGTGTTTAAAGCATGCCCATGTGGCGTCATAGGTTTGAAAAAAAAACGTACGTAGATGATTCAACGGTAAAAAGCTAACTTCGCTGAAAGTCGTTTGTATCCCAAAGAGAATACACAATCCTAAAATAATAACTTGAAAAAAAGTTTCACAAGTCAGCTCCACCGTAAAAAAGTGATGAGATCCATGAATACAAACTAAGTCGGTAAATAAATAGGCATATTTATTAAGATACAAGATTGTTGATATGTACAACTGTGAGAACGAAATTAATGTAAAATACAAGATACAAGAATAAATGTTACAAATGTATGTAAGATACAAGAATTTCACTAAAAGTCATTTGCATCCCTAAGAGGCTACAAATTACCTTCAAATCTTTAGAACTATAATTGAGTTTCAAAGAGCCTAAAGGAAGAAACGTTTTTGTGTCATTTCAGTGGGATTTTTAAAAATAATATGTGATTGTGATGGTATTTTTAAAGAAGAAATCTCTGAAAACATTCACTCATGTAAACTTATTTGCGTAAAACCTACGCTAAGTCAGTGGAAACAAAAAGCTCAAAAGCAAATTACGAGTATAGCAAAGTGGATGTGAAAAAACTGTTTCACCTTACTAAAATTATTCTGCGAAATGAAGCAATAAAACTTTTCTCATCAACATATGGAAATATTTTTTCTAGGAACTGTAGGTTAACTTTTGGGTTTTGTTTATTAGGTTTAGGAACTAAGTAATCTGTGGCAAAGGATCTAGCATGTTTATTAGGTTAAAATTATAAACCAGATTTAGAACAGTATTTAACATTTTTCTCATGTTGGCGGACAAACTGCCAGATGATCCGATGTCATCAAGGCTCAAGCCGGAGTAGCGTGATCCAGGAAGACCAACGACAGAAGAAAATGAAGAGAAATTGAAGAGAATAATAATAATAAAAATGCTTTATTTATCACACAATGCTATGCTATGCTATTACAGTTTTAAACTTAGGGATAAATGCGTGTGATCTGGAGCCTAAGCTAGGGCGACCCTGTATTTCAGGCCTCCAGGTCCCACCTGTAGATTAATGATTAACAATTTAAATGACTGAGCTTGTTTTTTTTGTGTATGTTTGAGTTTGTAGTGTGTGTGTTTGTGTGTGTGCGTATGTGTGTGTGTGCGCGCACGTTGTTGCACGTCTTGGTGTATTTTTATGTGGTTGTCATATGAATTTATGTACGTTTATTATTAAAGATTACGTTTCTGCATAATTTAATTTCTGTAACCATTCCTGTACAGTTGAGTCACATTCCTTACGAGTTTTACTGTAAATATTCAGTACCCTATTTAGCCGATTATAAAGGTAATGTGCGAGAAAAAACAGATGTCGTTTTAGAAAGACAGTTTTATGTGTTCATAGATTGCAGACTTTATCAGATCTTCGTTTTCTAAGAGTGAGACTGGAATCATAGGATAGCTCGGAGTGCTTGCGAAGTGTCGCGTGCAAAATAAAAAGGCGTCTAATGAATAGCACTTGACTCTCTTGATAAAGAATATGCGTGGGATATCTAAAAGGTTTGACTAACATAACTTTTAACACTGATCTTTGAGCACGCTCCAATTGTATTATTTTGGTCTTACATGCTCCACCCCAAGCCGGAATACAGTAACAACAGTTTTCAGAAGTTGGGATTCAAGTACATTTCGGAGGTATTTAAAGATCCAAATTAGTTTACGCGCACGTGTGTAGTTAGAGTAAGGTTATCTGGAATTCCAAGAAAGGGTATTATCTTACTGGACTCCCAGATTTCTTATTTCATTATCTCTTTCTAGTGCGAGGCAGTTACATGAGCTTGAATTGTATTACTTTGTACAGGTGTGCGCTTTAGTTAAAAGAGCTTTAGTTAACATTAGTTAAAAGAGGGGCCAGGCTGTTTTTTTTTTGTTATAGATTATGTGAGAAGTTTAGTTTTTTTTTACGTTTAGAGTAAGGAGATTTTTGTTACGCTAGGTAATGACGCACTCAAGTCCCCTTTCTGCATTCATTTGTGTCTCAGCCCAAGTCTCTCCTGTAAATATGAGTGCGGTGTCGTCTGCATATGAGTAAATATTTCGTCAGAGAGGTTTGTAATTGCAGAGTTCGTTTATATAGACCAGGAAGGGACTTAGGCCTAAAACACTTCCCTGCGGAACTCCGCATGTAATTGGTAGGAAAGTGCACGAATGATCGCCAATATTTACTTGTTGCCACCTTTTTGTTGGAAATTCCCGAAACAGTTTAAGCGGTGTCCCTCTAATGCCCATTGACTCCAATTTTTGGACTAGGATGGTTGCAGAAACCGTCTCAAAAGCCTTGGCTAAGTCTAAGAAGAGACCAACACACTTTCTAACGCTATCTAGTTCTGAGGATATGTCATCACATCCTCAGTAGACTTGCAGGGTTGGAAGACAGTTCCGCAGGGGTCACACTTGGGGCCGCTTCTATTTGTAATCTTCATAAATGACCTTGTTGACCGACTCTCATGTCCTTCTCTCCTGTATGCGGATGATTGAAAGATATATACCAAAGTAGAAAACACACTAGAATTTGTAGCACTTCAAAATGATTTTGACATCGTATCGGAATGGTGTATGGACCATCAAATGAGTCTTAACGTAAGTAAATATAATGTTATTCCTTTTACTAAGAAGAAAAACAGAGTATTTAATGATTACTATATAGGAAATAAGACGCTCAGTAGAAAGGTAGTTATAAGGGACCTTGGTGTGTTGTTTGACGATCAGTTATCTTTTCGCCCTCATTATGATCACTTACTACTGAGAAGTCGCAGACTTTTAGGTTTTATTATAAGAACAACTAAGGCATTCAAAAACCCGACAAGTATTTTATGTCTCTTTAATACTTTGATAAGAACTGTTCTGGAGTACTGTTGTCCTGTTTGGTATCCCTTCTATGGTGTTAATAGAAATGCCATAGAAATCGTGCAAAAGAGATGCTGAAAATATATCACCCGTAAATACAACTATGGTCGATCGCTTTCGGATTACAATTTAAGGCTCGAGAAGTTTAATACGATTTACCTGCAAACTCGTCGAGTCAGGTACGACTTGCTTTGTCGTCATAAGATAGTTCACTCGGTCATAGATGCCCCTGACTTGCTCTCCTCCGTTAGCTTTAACACTCTACAGAGATCGAGACATCCAAACACTTTCGCTATACAGGTCTACAAAAACAACACATCATTTTTCAACCCCGTTGTTAGAATGTGTCGTACGTACAATGATGTGGTTCGTAGAGAAAGACATCTGGACGTGTTTAACGCCAGGTTCTCTACGTACAAAAAACAAGTATCGGAGGTCTTCGGAAAGTTTTCTGTACGCAAATTAATGTTATAATTGTTTCTCTTAATTTATTTACTAGTAATTGTCCTTTTATTATTTCATTTAGGAAACTTAGGCTGTTGTAAATTTTTATCTTTAAATCATATTGTGTATGCTTTTATGGATTACCGTCTAGTTAAGTAATGTCATTGTCATATATATAAGAATATTACCTGATAAACAAAATATAATCTCTAAATTCTCTGAAGTAGCTCCTAACATCTCGATATTATCCAAAGAGACTCTCCACCTACTAGGTGCCCCCATTTTCGACGAGTCCATCCCTAATTTCATTTCCGAAAAGGCCCTAAAATTTCAAAATTCGTCCGACAGACTTCTCAAAATTAACCCACACACGGCCCTCACAATAAACCGCTTCTGCACTTTCGTACCTAAATTCACATATTTTTTACGCTGCTCCCTCCTCTGGAAATTCAAAAATATCCTCACCTCTCACTCTTCACCTCTGGATAACCTTTTGCAATACACGCTCTGCGAAATCCTGAATTGCCCGCTCCTGGGCTCAGGGTTCCCTACCCATCCGGTTCGGCGGTTTGGGCACCCGTAAAATTTCCTGTGTCGCACTACCCGCATTCTCGTCGTCCGCCTATAGCACGTACAACCTCTACCATTCTTTTATAAACCCGTCGCTTGACGATGTTGAGGTTACGTGCCTGGCGGAAGCTAGGAAAGCCTGGTCGCATGCCTGCCCCAACGATCCACCAATCAACCCACTTGTACAGAAGCAATGGGACGAGCCACTCTGCCGGGCCACTTTTGAAGACCTATTGTCTTCTTCGGCCAATGACAAAGAGCGGGCTCGTCTCCTTGCCGTAGCAGAAAGAGAGTCTGGCTTCTGGCTGCACGCTCTGCCCTCGGCGAATGTTGGAACCGTTCTGGACAACGTCACTCTGTCCATAGAGGTTTCCCTTCGCCTTGGGCTTCCCATCACTCACCCTCATACATGTTCCTGTGGAGAGTTTGTGGGATCCCTGGGCCACCACGGTCTGTCGTGTGCCCGAAGCGCCGGCCGGGTCCCTCGCCTTGCCTACCTGAATGACATCCTCCGCCGGGCCTTCATTTCAGTCCGAACTCCGGCAGTCCTAGAACCCCTAGGCATATGTCGGAGCGACGGCAAAAGGCCCGATGGGATGACCCTCATCCCGTGGAGTCAGGGCAAGGCATTGGTTTGGGACGCGACCTGTGCAGACACGTTGGCGCCTTCCCATGTCCACGCCACCTCACGGGGCGCGGGTGCAGCAGCTGCTTCGGCGGAGTCACGAAAAAAAAACAAATACTCCGCCTTAGACACCTGTTACCGATTTGCTCCGTTCGGCGTGGAAACCTTGGGACCGTGGGGGCCCGAGGCCCACAAGCTTTTCCGCGAGTTATCTGCCCGGCTACTCGACATTTCAGGTGATAGAAATGCTGGCAGCTACCTCGGCCAACGCATTGGGTTGGCCATCCAAAGAGGTAACGCTGCCAGCATTCTGGAGCCCAATTCTCGGGCTCGTGACATTTATCATCATACGACATATATCAACAAAACATGGCGGATATCGTATGAAAACGTTTTTGCTTATTCTCACGATGTCGAATGGTGACATATGTCTCATATTTTCGTGCGATACGTATCGTATGGTCTTGACTATACGATATGAAGTATCACAGTGATTTTGGTGATATTTCTCCAATTCAACGTGACGTTTGAGTCGTTTCGCGTTTTGTTGTTTATTGACGTTTGGTTGTTCAAATCACATAACAAGTTTAAATTTACTGCACAAGCTAAGAAGATGATTGATTCTCTGTGTAAACGATTGTTTAGCTGAGATTTTCAAATTTTCTTATATTTTCTTTAATTTGTACAAATTTTCACCAGTATTACCTACATACCTTTAAATATTCAATCAATCAATCAATATACATATTTATTTCGTGCTACATTGGGTACAAAGTAGCTTAAATAATAAATTTACGTACATAAGATGTTATTAATACAATGTAGGGCCCTGTAAGGGCAAAGCAATGTTAATCAATCGTACTTTACATTATAATTACAAATTACTATCTTGAATGCTAAATTTTGCTTATTACTAGAATTTAAAGAAATATAAATATTATTGCACTATTTTTGTTACTTATATGTATTATTCGTCATTAAGCCTTTTTATCTCAGTAATAAAATCAGTGTAAAGAAAATTCTTTATTTTGATTTTTTTTTTAACGCGTCTTCTTGCCACAGTTGCCATCTCTTTTTGCCACAGACTGAAAAGAAATCTTTTGGCTTTCGGTCAGTGTAACGGAATTATAATTTAATAAAATCAATTTTCTTTTTCGTCTTTTTTTATCGTATTTTAAAGCAGTTATGATAATTATGATGTTATACAAACATAAAATTGACTGTTGATATAAAAAGGCTAGAAAATGTTGAACTAATACTTAAACAATTAACATTAAGATTTCTCGATTGTATATTTGTGTCAATCAACAAAATGGAACGTATTAGCGGAAATGATATGGGTCACATTCTCTATGGAAGTGACTTTTACTGTCGCATGGGCACGAGAATAGAGTTTTTTTACTTTTGTGACATTTTGGTGACATTTTCGTACGACATTGGACAAGTTACATTAGAGAAAATACGACATTTTATCGCACGTCCCGAGAATTGGGCTCCTGGGCACGATGAGTAGCGGGGCAGATTTTTCATCATCTCTTGTAAATAGTACTCCTCTTTTTGTTTATTTTAAGCATTCTGTAAATAGGTACTTTTTATGTTCCGTATTATACCATTACTTCAAAAATAAATGAAATACTTGTTATCAGAATATTCTAATGACTGTAATCTGTCTGCGTACCTAGTTCAAATAAATAAATAAATTGTTTAAAATAGATCCGGTTTAGTAGCTAAAAATTAAAATCGATTGGCGTCGCTAGTGTGCCCTACCCGTCACCTTAACGTCTATTATGGCGGCTGTGAAGGTGCTTACATACATAGCGCCCTATGCTTGTCCAACCAATTTCAATCGGATACCACAAAATAACCAAATGGACAACTCCATACAAACATTCGTACGTGTAAATATAACTATACCTGTACTTTTTTTGTTAAATAACATTGGTAGCAAACAAACTAAGAGCACACGTAAAAATAAACAAAATAATTCCAACTTGTACATGAATTTTGTTCCTGCGGAATAAGAGTATAATAATAATAATAATAATAATAAGTTTTTATTGAAAAACCACGAGAACAATATAAATACTTATAATCTACATATACTAAGGTAACTAATTTTAAGTTTGTTGCCTGAACTAGAAATATCCTGTATCTCAGGCAAAAACGAAAGAAAGAAAAGGACAAAAGGAGCTTATCGATTTTAACAATAAAACATTAAATTATACTAACACTTAATACCAAATTTAAAAATAAATAAACCTGACTGACAATGATTCATGAATAACCTAGTTAACAATTTGATGACTCTGAAATTTACATGACACACATACCTTCACACTTAAAAACGTTTATCTAGCAATACTACGAAACACCTTACAAAGTCTATGATTACCTAATAAAATAAAATTAGTAGGCACTGAACATAATTTAAAAATATAAGCTATTTATAGTAAATATAAGTACACTAATTAAACAATGGCGATATTAGGCGCCTCCGTAATCAATCGATCGAATATATCGATTTTCGGCCATTTTTCGAGCAGGGCAGTCAATGTCACCAGTTTTATGATTGGACTGTTTTTTGTAGTGCAGGCAAGTGGCACATTTTGGTGGCTCGGCCTTCTTTGGGCAATCCTTCATGTCGTGTCCATCTTCTCCACAGTGACCGCAGATGGTTTTCTCACCACGACATGTTTTTGCGGCGAGCCCATACTGCTGGCACTTGTAACATCTTGTTACAAGCGTGAAGTCTCTTACAGGGCACGACGACCAATTAACAAAGACTCTGTCATTTGTAATTAGGGCCTTACGTATCTCTGCAGAGACCTCAATCACGTAGTTACATGTCTCAGCGTTTCCATCTATCTATCCAGTTATTTTCCTCAACATGTTGCATTTAAAATACTCGTACTTATGTATGAATAAATTAAATCGCTCCCCAAATTATTCTCTTCCTCTTCATTTATTTTAAATATGGTGCAAACCAACCCTTATTTTGTTAATTTGTTTTTATTGTCGTTACTTCATGACTTGAATAATAAATGCTGAATTTCTCTTCGTATCACGTTTTACATGGATATTGTATGCATACGCAGTAATGGATACTGACACACGTGATATGATTCGACAAAATTTTAATAATTTTTCCCATTGGGAGGGTTTATTGGAGCAATTTTATATTAAGTAGCTGGTCTCTCTGCCCCTACTCATTAGGCTCTGAGATGGAGAAATCACTAAAGCAAGAAGGCGGCTATATTACTATAGTTCCAGCAGTTCATCCATAATCGTTAGCAGAAGACAGTTGAAGGTGCAGAAGTGGTTACCAACTTTTTATCTGTGAATACCATCAATTTGTACCAAATGTTTTAGATGCAGAGTAGACTTACACTCTTACACAAGGCTAATAAGGTTCATATTTGAATGGGGGTGTCTGTATACTTCTTAGTGCTCATGATCCTGTTATGGCTAATGAATGGAATTAACTGTCGGCTGAAGTGGACTATGTCCGGTAGTGCTGAAGACTGATGAAGGCTGATGAAGGCTGATGAAGGCTGATGAAGGCTGATGAAGGCTGATGAAGGCTGATGAAGGCTGATGAAGGCTGATGAAGGCTGATTAAGGCTGATGAAGGCTGATGAAGGCTGATGATGAGTACTCACCGGCGTTGACAAGACGAAACAGAAGCGAGAGCGCGAGAGCGACGGCGGCGGGTTGCGCGAGCGGCGCGCGCCGCATGTCGCGCCCACCCAACCGCTCATGCCATGTCGCTTCTGAAACAAATAAAATGTGTAATTTTAAAAACAAATATTCCATTAAAGGCAAATTCGACTTATTAAAATATGGTAAAGACACACAAATATGACGTTATATCATAGATTTATCCATGGATAAAGGTTGGTCGAATCGAGCTTTAGTAAAAGCCAATATTTAAAAAAGCCATAAAATATTTGACTACGGGCCAATCGACAGCGCTTTACTATATTATGGTAGGTTACTATATAATAATATAGTAGGTATAGCGCTGTCATTCTATACAAATCTGACGTTATACCATAGATTAAACCACGGATAAAGATTGGTCCAATCAGGCCTTAGGCAACACGTTGCACCACCCCAACTCCAAAAAAATAGCAGAAAGTCTTAATAACCTTTGGCCGTGAGAGCATGCTTCGGCACGAATGAGCCCGCTTGACCGGAGTGCTAAGAAAACCAGCGTAAATTAGAACCTGCGCTGTATTTCGCTGAATAAGGTGAGAGTACCGATTTATTTGATAGAAATGGGGTGAGTCTCATAGCCACTGCGACCAGTAGATGATCTATTGTGGCAGCCCCGTAACCTATTACAGCACCTCATGTAGCTTCAGTTCCGGGATAAACCCGAGAATGGGCTCTTGATCTCGTCTGCTGAGATCATGTGTGCTCCCAGGTGCCAGCTTCTGCAGCGGTGCAGCGCTATGCACTCGCCGAGGACGTGGATAATCGTTTCCTCGTCCTCGCGACAGAACCTGCAGATTTTGGTATCTGAAAGCCCATGTTCTTCAGGTGCTTGTTTAATTTGCAGTGTCCTGTGCGAGTGCCCTAACATGTCGTCTACTCAGTTTTATTATTTCTACAGGTCTTCTGTGATCGAACGCCTGTATCAACGCCTTAGACTGTTCTAGTCGAGGTAGTCTTTTCCAAAATTCAGTGCTTTGCTTATGCTCCCACTCTTTTAACTCGAACCTGACCACGCAGGCTGGAATGCCACTTATTGGACCATGCAGGCTGGAATGCCACTTGGTACAGTGTAGTACAGCGACCTAGGTTGGCGAATTTGCGTATTCCGAAGCGATCACTACAAAATCCCGCCCCGGATAAGCCCTGCTTCCTGGAACCATCCGTATACCAAACGATGTCATTCTGCTTAACATTTCCGGGAGTTCCAGCCTCTCAGTCTTGTCAACTAGGTAACAAGACTGTAAACCGCTTATCGAAGCGGTGTTCACGGATCATGGAGTCAGAGGGCATATCCATGACCGGAATTTTCATTAGTTCATTGTAGAGGTTTCTCATGACCCTAGATTGCCATCTCGTCCTCCCTCTGATTTTCGTGTGAAGTGAATGTGCAGAGGTGGAATGTTCAGAAGGGCATCCAGTGCTGCAGAGGGAGAGGACGAAAGAGCGCCAGTGGCTATAAGGCAGGCTGTTCTTTGAACTCTGCTAAGGTTCTCCACGCAGTTAAGTTGGTGCGTCTTCTTATATCACACACAGCAGCCATAAGTGACGATCGGCCTCACTATGGTTTTATAAATCCAGAGTGCGGCCTTGGGCCGTAGCCCCCATTTTAGCCCCACCAACTTACTGCTTGCCCCCATCGCAATGTTTGCCTTTCTAGTAATGAAGTCGAGATGCTTGTTCCATGTTAGTTTTTGGTCTAAAAAGACTCCGAGATATTTGATCTCGTTGAACAAGCATAGCTTCGTACCAAGAAGTGCTGGGGCGTGGAGCGCCTCTAATTTCCTTTTTTTGGTAAACGGGATTAAGACCGTCTTACGTCCGTTGACTGTTAGCACGTGTCTTGTGTACCAGTTACCAGTTTTCTACTATTCGGGCCCTAGCCCTTTGCATAAGACTGGAAATGGTACTAGGGCATTTTCCTATGACCATTATTACTATGTCATCTGCGTGACCCTGTGTAAGAAATCTGGCTTCATTGAGCTCACAGATGAGACTGTCAACAACCAATGACCATTGAAGGGATGATATGACTCCGCCCTGTGGACATCCTCTGGTCACTCTATAATGAAGAGTTTTATTCATCAACGTTGTTGTTGCAAGTCGATTTTGTAGCATGGATCCCATCCATCCATCGGTGGTGGTGTCGTCGATTCCTCGATTCACCATGCTACGTGTTAAAACATCGAAGTTGGTGTTGTCAAAAGCCCCTTCGATGTCGAGAAAGGCACAGAGTGCAATTACTTTGTCTTCTATGGCTTTCTCAATTCTGTCCACCAGGTCAATAAGTGCCGTTTCCGTGGACTTGCCTGTTTGGTAGGCATGTTGTCTTGCACTCAGGGGTTTTTCAACGGTATGTTGCCCTGATGTGACTGTTTTACACCTTTTCCATCGTTCTTAGTAGGAATGAGATTAACTTATCGCTCTGTAGGACTTGGGCTGTGATTTGCCGTTGTCCCAAAATCGGAATTGCCCCTCCCTTGGTCCCAAAATCGGTAATTCATTTGTTGGCTTAAGTATTAAGATATTTAATAAGCTGCCACAAAATGTCATAAACCTATAACGGAATAACTTTAAGTCTCATATTAAAACCTGCCTAATGAAGAAAGGTTACATAGTGTACAAGCCTATTTAATTGATAAGGATTCTTGTTAATCGATTAGTCGTTTGAGTTGTTATTCATAGTAGCCTGTTAACTTTCATAATTGTATTTTATTTTTCTTTTTCTCTTTTTTTATTAAACTCTGTAACAACATATATGTATATATGTATTTATAAGTATGTATTTACAAAAGAAAAGTATTATAATATGTATATATTTGTAATCCCACTGTTGATTCTGATACCTATCTCGGAGTAGGATCAATGTATGTGACGTTTTGAAATATTTATTTATTATTTATTTATTTATCATCAATATTTGATTCCTCTATCTTTCTTTCTTTTATTCCTAAATTAGCGTAGATAAAAGCAAATCAAGCGGTCGTTTGTCATGAATATGTAGCATAACACAAATGTAGCCTAATATGGAAACGTTGCCTAACATTTTTTTTACTAGAAGTTTAAAAAAAAAATCTAATCGGCTCGCCTCCATTGCTAGCTCGCAAGTGGCAATAAAACCACGGTCAGGTCGTGCGGGCAGGTTCAAGGGTATACTTTATTTTTAGTTTAGGCAGGTACGGGTTTTCAGCGCATGCGAGCTGACTATAAATACATAGCCGTCGTAACTGCAGGAAACAGTTAAATTCGTCCGCCATTGATATGGCGTGTCATATGCATTCCATTGAAATGGACATTATACAATTTTGCGAGCATCATGCGGTAAGACGGATTAAGTTTGTCACGTAACGGAGGGTTACGGAGCTAAAAGGTAGGGGGAAGAAGAAAAGATAAGAATAGAGGGAAGAGGGCTATAATTATAAGAGGTATGTACAATGATGGCTCGTCCAAAAATCTTAAATCTAACTTAAAACTAACTTAAAACTAGCTATTTACACCGGTACACTACACTAAATATATATACAAGGTAAAAGTTCAAAATGGGCAACCGTGGTAGGGCGGTAACACAGGGTGAGCGCAGGCAGCGCGCCGGTAGGATCCAGCGTCGCAAGAGGCGGGCGGTAGGGCTCCGCCGAGCGCAGGAGGCAGCAAATGGGGCGCGCGACGCAGATACGCGCACGCCGCAAGCCGGCCGCGGGTAGGCGCGACGCGGATACGCGCACGAATGAAGGTAAACGCGCGTAGGTGCAGGGAGGCAACACCCTTCGTGCCCCGGCACCGTTACTCTACGGGTAAACGTATACTGGCACTGTTATAGCTTGAGGTTCTCAGCTTCTTCAGAGCTGGTGGTAGACTGGTGGTCCTGCCCATGTGCGTCCTTTTATATTGCCCACGCGCATTCTATTCTACAACATTTAAATTTTAAAATTCATACAATATAGAATATTCTCGAAACATAGCTAAACTCCATAGTTAAATTTGAATAGACAATTCGATAGAAAAATAAAAACAGTTAGACAACGTCAGCTGTCGGACAATGTCAGATAGACAATCTAAATATTTACAACAATAACTTTAAATTTATTTACAGATAAAAATGTACAAGGAACATTAAAATAACACATATAAGAGTAATGCTAATACAAGACATAATCACAAAATGATATACAAGCTCTATAGCAAACGGAAAACGAAGCTCTATAGTTAACACCAAAGGTAACTTTCTTCATGAGTAGTTATGTAGTATAACGAAGCCCCTGCAGGCTGCGTTACATTTCTCCCACGACCCCAGAAAAATTTTCGACTCAGAGAAAATTTTGATTATAAGGTTAAGAGAATACTATCCTTACTATCAGTCTAACCAATCAACCTTCACTTAAACATACCATTCCACAATCCAAAAACAATTCAAATCCAGTCACTCTAACAATCACTCTAACATACGAACCAATCACAAAGAGGAGTAGGGTTCACTATCAATGACGCAAACTCCATAGGAAGTACCCTATAAGAATGACTTTAGGCTTATTTAGGGAGTTGTCAGCCGCTCCGTTTCTTAAAACCCATTAGTGTCGATGACCATAGCCGACAATCTAGTCTCTCTCAGGTATTCCCTATCAAAGGACACAAATTTTAAAGGTTGAATTTACCTTTAAAAGAAACGCCTCTGTAGTCAAAGAAGCGCTAAGTAGTAAGTAGATAAGGCAAAAGAGAGCCCTAAAGTTTAGAATTAAAAGGTCAAGAAGCGCCTTTTAAAAGAAAACGTTAAGCAAGTAAGTAGGTACTATAAGAGAGAATCCTATAAGTAAAGAGAGACGAGATTAGTCGCTAAGTATATATAAAAAATATCAGACTGAAGTAGCCAAAAATCAGTCCAATGTGTGTGCAAATAAATACATATAATACTAGTAAAGTCAAACAGTAAGGTAGTCATTTCTTAAAGTCTTTTACATGCCATTTACCGCGGCAACCGTTGCAGTCCTCAAGAATGTATACAAGAGGTGACAATTTCTCAACGACTTTGCATTTAACATATTTAGGAGCTAATTTTGCGCTAAAATATGCACCAGCATTGCTTAAAGAGTAGTCTTTACGCCACACTATATCTCCAACATTGAATTCTTTAAAAGAGTGCCTTAAATTGTAACGGTTAGCATTCTTTACATGAGATATGTGCAGTGCAACCTGAACTCTATCAAAAATTGACGATAGAAGGCCAATATTTCTAGCATATAAATCACGAGGTAAAAAGGTAATTTCTTCTAAGTCGTAACCCTGAGAATAAATAGAACCACAAGTAATGAGTTCACGACCAAATACTAAAAATGCAGGAGTAAATCCAGTTACTTCATTTACAGAGTTATTCATTGCAAACTGAATCTTAGATAGGTGAAGGTCCCAAGACCTATGGTCTTCACCGACCAGTGAAGCTAGTGCGGTAATAATTGTTTTATTGTAGCGTTCTGTAGTATTGACCTGAGGACAATAGTGAGGAGTGTAAGATATATGCGGAATTCTATAACGTCCAAGGAAATTATGGAATTCATGCGATTGAAATTGTGGACCGTTATCCATAATAATTGTTTGAGGTACTCCATGAACTAAGAACACGGAATTCTCTAAGTAATGTATAATACTAGTAGTTATAGCTCGTTTCAAAGGAAAAATAAGTGTATATTTGGTGAATAGACAATTTACAACGAGAATGTACTGGTTACGTCGCCTAGTCATTGGCAATGGACCTATTAAGTCCAAAGAAATGCATTGAAAAGGTCTAGAACAAATTTTGGGTTTTCCCATAGGACCGTAAGGCGAGTGGTTAGAGTGTTTATAAGCCAAACAAGTTTCGCAATTGGAAATAAATTTAGCTATATCCTTAAACATGCCAGACCAGTAATATAACAATGATATTTTTTTGTATGTTTTAAATACGCCCAAATGCGGATCTGTAGCGGAACCATGAGCATTTCTTATCAAAGATTCTCTTTCAGAAGGGATAGGGACTTCTTTCCAGATGAAATCGTCTGTTAAAGAATAAGGAGTATTAGTGCAACGAAATAGTTTATTATCCTTAATCGTATAGTTAGGATGACTTTGAGGATCAGTTAAACAATTACGAAAGATTTTATTATAGCGCTCTAAGTCTAAAGACGTGGCTTCATTCGAAGATAAAGGAGCGATAATATGACTGTCCTCGCTTTTAGAACGAGAAAGTAGATCAGGGACAATATTATCCTTTCCTCTTTTATGTTTCAGCGTGAAATTAAAGCAAGAAAGGCGAAGTGACCAACGAGCGAGTCTACCAGAAGGATTTGTTAAATTCAAAAACCACTTTAATGCGGCATGATCAGTGTATACAGTAAACGGTTTGCCATTGTCAAGATAGCACCGCCAATGTTCTAAGGCAATGATAACAGCTAGAGTTTCTCTTTCAGTAGTAGAGTAGTTTCTTTCATTTTTGTTAAGTGATTTGCTCATGTAGGCTATAACAACTTCTTTGTCGTTAACCGTTTGAGTAAGCATGGCTCCAATGCCAGTGTTAGATGCATCACAATGCACAGAAAACGGTTGATCAAAATCAGGGCAAGCAAGAATTGGGGTAGTTACAAGATATTCTTTTAGTTTCAGAAAGGAAGAGTTAGCCTCAGAACTCCAAGAAAATTTCGGAGAAGTTTTAGCAGATGATGTTAATTTATTAAGAGGTGCAGCTATAGTACTGAAATTAGGAATGAACCTACGAAACCAACTACACGTACCCAGAAATTTACGCACTTCTTGCGTGAAGTAGGTACAGGAAAGTCCATAAAAGCTTGAATTTTGCTAGGATCAGCTCGTAAACCATTATCGTCAACAACATATCCAAGGTACTTTAATTCTTTCTTAAAAAAATGACTTTTTTCAAAGTTAATGGTAAGTTTAGCGTAAGTTAATTTTTCAAGCACTTTAATTAGAAGTCCTATGTGTTCTTGGAACGAGGAGCCTATGATAATAATGTCATCAAGATAACAGAACACTTTGTTGTCAAATTCAGGAGTGAATAAGATATCCATTAACCTCTGCTGTGTAGCAGGTGCATTAGTTAAACCAAAGGGCATAACAGTGAATCTGTACATTCCTCTACCGGGGACATAAAAGGCGGTCTTATCCCGATCGTCTACATGTAAAGGAATCTCCCAGAAAGCTTTAGCGATATCGATACTCGATAAAAATTTAGCGTTTTTGAGATGGTCAAGTATTTCATTGATAAAAGGAAAGACTATAGGCATCCCTACGAGTAACTGAGTTGAGTTTTCTACTATCGACACAAAATCGCCATTCGCCATTCTTTTTAGGCGTAATAAGAACCGGAGACAACCAAGGGCTTTCACATTTCTCAATGACCTTCCACTCAATCATTTTATCCACCTCAGCAATTAGAGCTTTTTGTTTCTCGGGAGAGAGTCTATAACAACGTTGTTTAATAGGCAGCGTATCTCCAGTATCGATACGATGGCTAACCAGATCAGTACGACCAAGTTCACCCTTAGCATTCAAAGGAAATTTGCTTAAAACGCGAAATAATATCATCAGCGATAACCTTTTCTTCAGAAGTAAGATTTTCGTAAGGTAGGATTTGTTTCTCCACAGAGTTGTTAAAGTGGGATGGTTTATTAAGAGAAAAGGCACACGATAAAAGTTTGGGAACCAAATTAAATTCCCTCCAAAAGTCAACACCAAGTATCAAAGACGGGTATATTTCAGGAATAACATATGTTTTAATAAGTCTAGTTTGGTCGTTAAAGGTAAAAGGAAGAATAAAAAATCCTAAAGATTTAACACGATGCTTACTAGCAGTGCTAACCGTAATATAATCAGACTTGGATAACGAAAAGCCCAGTTCCAAAATTTTAAAGTGCGAGTTATTACCTAAAATAGTCATTGAACTACCGCTATCAAGTAACGCCGTAAACTCAACATTTGAAATAGAAACGTTAATAAAAGGACGGTTAAAATCTCTTTCGTTGTCGTAATAAACCGAAGAAGTTCCATAACTTGCGAAAAAGTTCTTAATTATTTTTAACCAATTATGCCAGTCATCAACATCAAAATTTTCTTTTCGTTTATCCAAGTCATATGTTAGTTTTTTGAGTTAGAGGATGAAGAAGGTTGAGGCTTGTCAGCTTTACATTTCGGGCAATCCGAAGCTCTAAAGTCTTTCAAACCACATTTAAAACAGACTAAGAATCTTGGTTTAGTGCAAGAATTCAAAGAATGACCATTTATTCGACATCGAACGCAAAACAAATGCGCCTGAAACTTGGGAGCATTTTCAGATATCGCATGTGCAGAATTTTTATTCTGCGAAGAAAAGTTCGTACGAAAAGGCTTAAAGTTATTAGATTTATGAGAATCATAATTAGGAGTGAAAGAATGTTTAGAGTGAAAAGTATGTGTAACAATTAGGTTTAGTGTTCGGTAAAGGTGTAGAATCGTGTTTAGGTTTATAGGATAATTCAGGAATAAGAGTATTCATTTCAGGTTCTTTAAAATTATTGTCGCGGTCAATACAGCGCTCAAATTGTTGACATACAGAAATTAAAGAGTCAATAGAATCAACTTTATTAAGAGCAACAAAAGAAGTATAACAAGGACGGATGTTACGTAGAAGTATTTGCAGTTTCTCCTGCTCAGGTAATTTCTCGCTTAGTCTCGAAAACATTTCAAACATTTTCGGAATATAAACCATAATAGACTCAGATTTACCCTGAGTACGAGATTTTATTGCCTGCAGTAGTTTATGGTCATAATCAGAATGGCCAAAGTCCTTAATTAACAACTCGGAAACGCGATCCCAAGTTAACGAAGGGTCACGACTTAGTTGGAATTTAAACCAATAAGAAGCATCGTCCTCAAAAATGTTGAAGGCCGAGCTTATAAGTATTTGCTTATCAAGTTTGTTCGTAAGTAAAAATTCATCAATTTTCGATAGAAAAGCTCTAGGACAAGTTGTCCCATCAAAAGTAATTTTTTTTAGCTCATTTAGATAATTTGGTAAGAGAAAATTATGAAAAGGTGGCATACAGTTAGGTTGAGAAATCGGCAAAGGGTGAGTCCAAAGAGGTTTGTACCTGTGAAGTCTCAGCTGGTTTTGAAAAAGCGTCAAAACGTTCAGTCAAAAGAGTAAACTTCTTTTTTAAGTCGTCATAGAGTTCTATAAGGTTTGAGTCGCTGTCACTTACATCAGTGTCAATTCTGTCAAGTCGATAAAATAAGTGATTTATATAAGTTTCAATTTTCTTAAATAATTTCAGATTACCCGATTCGTATCGGTCCAACATCGAAGATAAATATAAGATTGTAGAAGAAGCTTGTGACAAATCGTCACTCAGAGGAACGGGAGAATCAATAATGTCCTCCGTAGGAAAATTACGAAGCAATAAAACAATTTGTTTTCTAAGCGATACAAGATTATCCGCAGGAGTTTCGTTCCTAATTATAAGTTCGTATTCAAGTTCCGCCTTATTAAGTAAATTAAAGTTTATAAGACGAGCCATTTCTAAGATATTTGTAATTTTAAAGCAATAAAATATTTACAATAGTTTTTATTTTATTTACTTTATTTTAGTGAGAAAAATAGAGGAAGAATAGGGAAAGAAATATCTAAGAAGTAAGAGACGTCTAATAGGGAGCCAAAAGGTATGTTATATACAGAAACTTGTGCAAGTTTATTTTAGAATTTTGAGAACAGGGAGGGATTCTATAGAGTTGGGCGCCAAACTGTCGCGTAACGGAGGGTTACGGAGCTAAAAGGTAGGGGGAAGAAGAAAAGATAAGAATAGAGGGAAGAGGGCTATAATTATAAGAGGTATGTACAATGATGGCTCGTCCAAAAATCTTAAATCTAACTTAAAACTAACTTAAAACTAGCTATTTACACCGGTACACTACACTAAATATATATACAAGGTAAAAGTTCAAAATGGGCAACCGTGGTAGGGCGGTAACACAGGGTGAGCGCAGGCAGCGCGCCGGTAGGATCCAGCGTCGCAAGAGGCGGGCGGTAGGGCTCCGCCGAGCGCAGGAGGCAGCAAATGGGGCGCGCGACGCAGATACGCGCACGCCGCAAGCCGGCCGCGGGTAGGCGCGACGCGGATACGCGCACGAATGAAGGTAAGACGCGCGTAGGTGCAGGGAGGCAACACCCTTCGTGCCCCGGCACCGTTACTCTACGGGTAAACGTATACTGGCACTGTTATAGCTTGAGGTTCTGAGCTTCTTCAGAGCTGGTGGTAGACTGGTGGTCCTGCCCATGTGCGTCCTTTTATATTGCCCATGCGCATTCTATTCTACAACATTTAAATTTTAAAATTCATACAATATAGAATATTCTCGAAACATAGCTAAACTCCATAGTTAAATTTGAATAGACAATTCGATAGAAAAATAAAAACAGTTAGACAACGTCAGCTGTCGGACAATGTCAGATAGACAATCTAAATATTTACAACAATAACTTTAAATTTATTTACAGATAAAAATGTACAAGGAACATTAAAATAACACATATAAGAGTAATGCTAATACAAGACATAATCACAAAATGATATACAAGCTCTATAGCAAACGGAAAACGAAGCTCTATAGTTAACACCAAAGGTAACTTTCTTCATGAGTAGTTATGTAGTATAACGAAGCCCCTGCAGGCTGCGTTACAAGTTAAGCATTCATGTACAGTCAACTCCAAAAATATGTATATACTTTAGGACGTTGTCACAATATATAATATAAGAAAGTAAACCTCTACTTTCTTATAGGTAAATATTGTGACAAGATCCTAAAGTGTATACATATTTTTGGAATTGACTGTACAATTGAAAGTTTGTTAGTAAAATGTTTTTTAAATAATAATAAATATTTCTCAACATACATTGATCTGACTCCGAGATAGGTAGCTCAAGCACCTGTGTTACGGATATCAGAATTGGAAATGGGATTACAAATCATCATCAGCCCATTTAAGTCCCCACTGCTGGGGCACGGGCCCCCTCAATCACATGAGGAGTAATTGCCATACTCACCACCCTTAGCAGACGGGTTGGCGAGGGTTTTGATATAAATGCAGAGTTTTCCTTCTCTGGGTGCTGATGATCATGCCAGCAGCTTTACCTTAGTCGCCTTTTACGACACCTCGGTAAGAGTGAGGGTGGCCTATTCTACTCTGCCGGGGACCACACGGCTCCCGGGATTACAAATATATACATTGTATACTTTACTCACTTACTTATAATACATAGAAAACACCCAGACCAATATAAACAAACATGTTCATGCACACCAATGTTTCGACTGTGATCGCACCCGCAACACTTAGATCAAAGGCAGCGTTCACTACCACTGTTCCAAACAATTAGTCGAATTATGAAATAATGCTGACGGGTACACAAACTACATACCTTTGTCAATCCAGAAGGTTTCATATTCAATAATTTTCATTTAGGCGAAGGGTACCCCACACTAGCGACGCCATTTATTTTTTTACTATTAAACCGGGACTTTTTTAACAGTTGCGAACCGTCAGAGATTCGGCAAACATAATATATACTATTTATCGATCTAGCACTATTTCCTTCTTAAACGAGGTTTGAAAAGAGTTCTTCTTTCACGGTAGGCAGCGGCATGATTGTGCCGCAAGCTCGTCTGCCTATTTAATGCAATAAAAAAAAATTTGTGCTGTTTGGTTTTTTTTTGTACTCAACTTTAATTAACGCCAAAAGTAGCCGCTTTTAGTATTAATCAAAGTTTCAAAAATAAACGGGATCTCCGACGGTATATAGGTAATTGTTAAGAATAGATCTGGTTTGTAGCTGGATAATCAAGTCAATTTGTGTCGCTAGTGTGGGGTATCCTTCACGTTAATTTCATTTAGTATAAAATATGCACGCACACCGCAAATAAAAGACCAATTCCCTTGTAATTCAGGGGTTTCCATGTTTAATGAAGGTTTGTAATTAGCCATTAGTTTATTATTCATGGTGTTGCATTATTCTGAAATAAGCCTAAAATCAGCTCGGTAAAGTTAAGTGAGATTCATAGGTTCACAAGCGCTATTTGAAAAAAAAAATACATCATAGAATCAAATCAAAATCATAGAAATTACATACTAAAGATATCCGCTTTAGTATTAATCTTGTACATACAATTAGATTTGTTCACATAGTGAATTTTTATTTATTATAAAAAGTGCCCTATACCATCAATTATAAAAAAAAGCAAAAAAGAAGAAAGAAAAAATATTTTATTAGTGACACAAATAAAATAATAAAATTACAAAATATTATTTCACCTTATGAATATTATTATTATAAATATAATTGTTATACAACATAACGAGTAATGTGTATAAAAAACTAACAGAAGTCTCAAAAATAATTATGACTCACGCTTCGGCATGAATGGGCCGGCTAGACAGGAGTGATACCTCGGGCTCACAGAAAACCGGCGTAAAGCAGCACTCTGTGTTTCACTGCGTGAGTGAGGGTACGGAGGAACAATTCGGCGGGAAGGGGGGTTTAAAGGTTTGCAGTGCTCATGTGACACTTTACTGATGTCGCGGGTGTCTAAAGAGGTCATCAGACGTTCCATCTGCTCGTCTGCCACCTATCTTTTAAAAAATACAAATACTCCGTTACATGAATAGACCTTCTACTAATGTCTAAAATTCTTAAAATATCAAAGGACAGCGCTAGTGGCCATACAAGCCCCATTAAGTTCTTATGATTTTTATTTTCTGGCATAATTTTAACATTAATATTATAACGCTAAAAAAACCAAAATTAACATAATTAAGTTCACGAAGGTGGTAAAGTTACTGGCACACTATTTTAATACAGGGTGTACAAATTGCAGAAAATCTGCATAACTTAACAGTACTGATCACCTAGAAAACTACGATGATTTTTTTTAAATTTGCTTTAATATGAAATTTATACAATGCATTTAAAATAGTTTGATAGGTTTTTAGCTGAAAAGTGCTGCTTAAACATTGCTGAATAAACATTAATATGAATTTAACTAAGGGTTTGATTGTGTGTAATCTAATGCTAGAAAGAAAGAATGAATAGAATGATCAAGGAACAAATAGTGAGTACATATAATCTTATACTTAAAACATTAAGCCGCGGTAATTCCCGCGATTTCAACTCAACTCAACTCAATTCAAATAATTCTTTATTAACATAGGCTTGTACACAGCACTTACAAATTGTCATACATTTGAATGACTTAAAACTATTTATAAGTACTTATGTATAATTTACATGTTAATATATATCGCACTCTTAATAAAATAATGACTCAATTCGAAATTGCTAAGTTTTGGTAAATGGCAAAAAATGATTTGTGGTTTTAGAGCATATACTTTAGTCTCCTATAAAATTTTAACTATGATGAGTAGGAAGAAACTAAAATTACGGTTTTAAGCCTTCGAATATATTCTTTTAGATTTAGCAAAAAAATAAATGAATTTATATAATATGATAGTAAAAAAAATGTTTGAAAAAACAATTTTGAGATGCGTCATTATTTCATGAAATCCACCCAGTCAATTTATGACGTAATTAAAAATAGGTCAATATTTTACTCAAAAATTGACAAAAAAATCGGACCACCATTTATTTAGGTCACTGTTTTATTAAGTTTTTAATACAAAAAAAAAATATATTAAAAGTTAAGTCTCTTTTTGACAAAATATTTTTCCTTGGATAACGACTCAATTTGAAAATAAGTGTAGGTATTTTTAACTTAATTAGAAAAACAACAGTATAGTTTGAAATGTTTTATTAGAAAAAGTTCACGTAAGAAAAGAAAGTACAAAATTAGCATAGATCTTGGTTCAACTGATAGTTATAGAGTTAAATTTAATCTCAGTAAATTGTATCTTTTGTCTGAACTAAGTAGTTATTTCTTAAAATGTAACTCTAAAAATGTATTAAAATCTAAAATAAGTCTTTATAAAAACGCACTAGGTGCAACTATAATTAATCATACTAACAATTAATAGCAGTCTAATCATCACCTTAATTTTCATTCTGCAGGGGTGGACCTTTACTTCCCTAGCTTCTCGTAGGAACTATATGGATATTTTAGACATAATAGATGACCACTTAAATTCTACCCAATAGGTACCAGGTACCTCCGATTCTATGCTCCTTGGTAGCGATACTGAGGAGCAAACGGACACTGCTGGAGCACCTGGGACTGAGGGACCAGCTACTTCCAATGCAGAGTCGACCCCTCTGGGCGCAACGCACCAAAGGGACACGTCGACCAAGGGGCCAGAGAGTAAACCCAGAGTTAAGCTCTCTGGAGCTGATGGAAAACAAATATATCGGCTCGTAGCGAAGGGTATGACCTTCGAGCAGGCGATAGAACTGCGCATGATTGAAAAGACCAAGCAGAGGACCCGAGCGAAGGGGGAAACGAGGGAGCGGGCGTCAAAGCGCTCTCTCAATACCTCGTCTACCTCGAATCAAGGTAATCCTACCAAGGCACTGAAACTTGGCGAGCCTTCCACCTCGAAGCGTACCTTTAAGGAGGTTTCGCATCATAGACGCGCTGGGTAAAATGGACCAGGAGAGGGTCGAAATGCTTCAAGGTGCTATCTTGGAGTGTATTGAAACCTTAGACGATGGTGACGGCCCCAGCATTATTGGATGCAAACCGCGCTCGGGTGGCATCCTTTTGGCGCGCGCAGATGAGGACTTGAAGGAGTGTCTCATCCTCAAACTGCCCATCATTAAACCCTGGGATGGGGCTAATCTCTCCGTCGTAAACGAAGAGGAGATGCCCAAGCCCAGGTACCGTACGGCCTGGATACAGGAAGCCAAACACGACGCCGATACCATGCCGGACCTCTTGAGTTGGAGGGTAATCAACCGGAAACCCGAAGCCTACCTTTGAGGAGGTTGCTGGGTCCGTTTTGCTTCGGGTTTCCGGTCTACCTACTACCGTCCC